>JAQFXW010004001.1:0-11425 GCA_034693945.1 Dendrobaena attemsi
TATAAATACTCATACGAAACGCACATTACATACATTGTTACATGTTCTCATTTACTTAGAATTAATGGCTTCTGCTGCTCAACAACAACCAAAGAAAAACAGCATCTCACAACCTACTTCCTGCTGTTGAGTTACTTCTTTGGCACTCTGCCAAAACAATTTTCCATATCCTTGACAAAGGAGGATAGCAGAAAAATGATTTTCAACTATTTTCATTATACCAAGCTCGAAGAGAAGCCAGCCGACTGTTTTGTGTACACGGCTCATGGCTTGAATGGCTATTGAAGCATAAACTGCTATGCACGATTCAGCAGCCAGTATGTCACAATAATCCTCTTTACAATTGAGGCATATTGCTTTATACTCGGGCATTGCTTGGACATAATAAAACAACCGGGCGCCAGTATCTTTTTTGCACCATACAGAGGGATAGTATCAATATAAATGACAGGAAGTTTAAATTGCAACATAATATACATTGAGCACATCTATTTTATCATCATTAAATGATAATGTACATACAGTTGTGGACTGAGGACTTTCTTTAAGGCATAGCAGTATCCTCATAATCATGACAACCATTGTCAGTCATCATTAGTAAATGCATATTTATTATACACACAATGAAAAAAGCTGCAAATGTACATGAGACAACCTCAGGAAGTCTACTCAGGTCAGTTTCCACTTGGTTGCTGAACCATCATCTTTGTAATTTCAGTGGATTATTTTGTTCAAATGCACAATTCCCTTCACGATTTTCGAAATGTCAGAGTTAAATAATTATTATTGTTAAGTTGGCACGATGAATTTATTTCTCATTTCTGTTGTGAATTTAGTTCATTTCGTACTTTCATTGACTATCATCTAGGCCTGTGTCACCGCATGTCGATTGATGATGAATTACTGACATCTGACGCCAACCACTTGGTGGTTATGGCAACAAATAAATTATCTTTTTTGCATGTGTAATATATTGTAGGCCTGTTTTAAAGAGCCTCCTCAATGCCGGGATTAAAGGCAGTGGAAAGATGCAGCAAGACCTCCATCCAGACAGAGGTGCAGAATAAACTGAACAAGGATCAATGCAAGTCATGGTTCAGAACTAGCCGTGGTAGTCCTTATGTGAGGGACGAGGAGATCAAGACGAGCAAGAGACCAAACGGGATGAAGGACACGACAGAGATCAGCCAACAAACAACCCGAATAAATGTGTAAATGAGGATGATAAACCTAAAAACAGAGTAAGAGGGAGCCAGTGGAGGTATTCGGTCGAGACACAACACGCTATAAAACTGGCAGCTGCATCCATAGTCCTTGGTGAATTGCCCGGTCAATTGCTCCTCTCAGCAATTGTCCAAGTGATGTCACTCCCCTCTCACAATGTTGTTGCTACTTCCTCCATCACATTACACCTCTACAATAATTTCCAGAATCAGTGAAAGACAAACCTTGATGACAGGTACAATGGCAAACACGTTGTCTCGCTGAATCTCGACTCGAGCGACTATCCTATTCTCAACGGACCGGTACAGATCCTTCTGGTGCACATTCATTTCATACTCGACGATGAGATTGATGCGTCCTCTGTCATCACCAGAAACTTCTTCGTTCACTTCAAATATCCACTCGTATACATCTGTAATCCTGTCCACAAAAGAAGGATCATTACAGATACATAATTACAATGCAGTGTAAGACATAGCCATATTCCTGCAGCATCTTTAAGAAATATCTCGAAAGCACGAATTATGACTTAGTAAGCTCTCCTACGTTTAATCTTAAACCGGTATATAAATATGAATGCATAAAAGCTTTTATTAATGGCCTTATAAGTAGCTTATAATGGCGAGTATGTACTATTTTGAATGTATTTGGGTATGTTACCAATGCATAATTATATGTTGTATGCACTGGCTTCCTTTTCCACAGTTATTAAATAAGTATTCAGACATACACATATACAATTTTACATGCACATAAAAATTATACTATACATAGGCCTACACAATACACATAAAAATTATACTATACATAGGCCTACACAATACACATTCACAAATTCAATAAGTTGTACAATGTACATGCATATTGCATTACTTGAGGAGCAAGCCACAAACTCAAACTGTGATGCTCAAGCGTAAGCAACAGTCTATATACATGTACGAGCACATATACTGAGGCAGACACAAAATATACACGGACCACAGACACATAGATCTAGGCAAATTACAATGCAACGAGATATCCCAGCATGCATTTTTATCAACAATAATTAGTTTTTTAATTTGCACAAAGATCCCACACAAAGTCTGAATCTGAGGTGTGGATAGTCAGGTGGAGATGCATTTAGATATCCAAGTACATGACAGCCAACGAGAAATAGTGACGTCTGAGTTGCTTTTTGAACGAAGAAAGTGAATTTGAGCTACACATGGATAGGTACGGTTTAATTCATTCTTTGGGAGCAGAGGCATTGAGTGCATGCGAGCCCATGACTGTTCTGCAATGTGGCTCAGCTAAAGACCTGTAATTGATGATCATATGGGATGATCCTGGACAGCGAAGAGGGATGTAAGGTAGGAAAGCACCCTTGTGCTGAGGGCTCTGTAGGTCAAACAGGCTAATTGAATTTATTCTGAATTCAACAGGAAGCCAATAGAGCAGCACTGAAGAGCTTGTTCATAATTGAACATGCAATGCAGAACTTTGCCAAAGCTGATGAGTTGTGGATACAATGCAGCCTGAGTTCAATGTCTGAGAGTTCCACAAATGCAAAAATATAGGGGGGGAATGGTCTACATTCAGGTGTGTGTAGGTTAAACAGGCACTTGAAGGGGAAAAAACGAAAGTCCGTCAGGCATGCTGGAACAAATGATACAGGATAGGTGGAATTGCATGTGCCAATTCCCAAGTTGGATTCCTACTTCTTTGGAAGACCAAGACGTCGTTGGTCCATTCCCCAAGTGATAGCAAAACAAGAACAGTAAACTCTTTACAACAACATCATCACACTGTCAACGAGTGTAAACATTAGGCAGTGGAGGAACAGGAGGACGAGATATAGACATAGAGATAGACAGAAAGACAGCAGACAGGGATAGAGACAGACAGGTGCAGACAGGGATAGAGAAGGACAGAGTCAGACATGAATGAACTGTATGCACTTCTTCGTCTGTTTAGGGATTTGATCAGACACAGAATAAAGATGAAGCAGTAAGTGCATACACTGCAAGACACATATAGACAGAGACATCAAGACAGAGACAGCCAGAAAAGAGACAAAGGCACAGATACAGACAAAGAGAGACACAAAGAAGCAACAAAATCAAAAGGCAAATACACATCTAAAGAGACAGAAAAGAAAACAACCCTAAGAGAGAAAAGGAGAAACAGAAGAAACAACAAAACAGAGACATGGACATAGAGGAAGAGACAAGGAAACCAAACCAGGCATAAAAATCTATAGTGAAAAGAGAATCATTGGCAAAAAACTGTGTCAGATTGCTTCTTTAAAGGCGCCACCATTCGCAGTAAGTCAGTCTTTGAAGCTGGTCCAAAGTGCCTTCTTCATCAGATGATTAAATTCACCATTCGACACAACACTCGATAACACAGAAGAACAGAAAGAGCGCAGATCCGTAATTATTCACTTTTTAAACGAGGCATTCCTTACATCCACCTCAAAAGACGTCAAGTCGTCAACACCAATAAACAGACTTTCATTTGATATGTATCGATAATGAAATGAAAAGCTCTGTTTGATGTAAAATACAAAATCTTCAAATTTCCTAGTCTGCATTAAGTCTGATTGTCTGTACGAAGAACTCGAAGAAGCCAACTAATAAATTTTCATATATGCTCCATTCAGCTCCAATAACTCAATGAAAACTGGAATAGGTTCCATTTCCTGGCAAGTGTCTAATCCAGTGCAAACACAGTAGCCAGGGTGTTGGTGAGCGGGCATCTGCCAGAAGGTTTCAATGTGAATCCAGCTGATTCAGGAATTCAAAGTTGAATACATAATCCATCCCCCAAAGATAACATGACAAGAGACATCTTTTCACACAGACAGGCATAGGGGCTTCTATCCACCCCAAGCAGCCGGGCTCAAAAACTGATGATCTTCCACTTCTCACCCCCCCCCCCCCAATAAATATTCTGTCATCTCCTCCGACCAGTCTTTCACCCCCCCTATTTCTGAACATTACACATTATAAAATGTTCCCCTCCTGCTTTCCACTTGGTGCAAGTTGAGCCCGCTCGGTATAGGGATAGAAGCCCCTGTGTCACAGACAGGCAGACAAAGACAGAACCTAACCAGAACACACAGGTGCATAATAAGTTGAATAAAGAAAGGAGATAATTTGAAAGATGAAATAAGAAAGGTAGGTCCCTGGACTGAAGACTTTGAATGCCTATCTGCTGCAATGCAGCATAGTTTACTGACGAGGCTGCTGAACAGGAAACCTGAGCTGAAGCTTAAAACCATTAAGTCCAGCAAGATATACCCAACAATTCAGCATTCATTCATTCGAGCATTTCTTCAAGGATACTCCTCAGAGGTGCTTAGCTGCTTATACATTCAGCTCCTTCAAAAACAAAAGCTATTGAGCAACTGCAGAACATATCAGCATATCAGAGTTCATTCCATGGAACAATTCCCAGTCAAGGGGTAGAGACTGAAACCACTCCTCTTCCCACTGAATTGACGGAGCAAACACCAAAAGCCACACCACGAACCCAAAATCGATATAATGGAATGTTGATTTTTCTATATTCAACGGGAAAAGACTGTACGAAATATGATGTCATCTCTCAGTTCCAATTGCCCCTATAGTCCTGTGCCCTTTCACTGGTGGGTCCAATTGTTTGGAAATGTCTTATAAACTCCTATTGTTTTGTTATTTTAACCCTCATAGAAGTTCTTTGAAGTAGTAGTTATAAATGCATATAAACTTCTTTTTATAGTAATAAGAAATAAGTTATAAATTTTTTTTGTAGTAATAAGTATTGACTATTGAGGTCAAGCAGATCAGCTGGAGAAAGCCCTAACTCGCATCCCCAATAATTGGAGTGTTTGTCTCCTAGAAATCTCCCCTCAAACAATTTTTTCTGGACAAATTTCCATTTGCGGACGAATAAATATGATGTCATCAACTCTACTGAGACTACTGACCCCCATACTTCTATTGTTTCTGTTGTATTGAGCTATAAACTTTCTTTAACTAGCAATCAGATATAATTATACTTTCTCTTCACACCATCTTTTATGAGTCACAAATGACCTTCCCCTTCAAAGCTATCATTTCTTTGGTCCTTCTATAACATATAATATATAAATGTTCGAAATAAATGAATGAATGAATGAATAGATATAAACGCTGCCTTGCAATATTCACTGACGATCTTCATGTTCAATCTAGACCCCCTTCCATTTCTCCCATTCCTTCTTTCCTCCTCCATTATCTTTCTGAACACTATAATTTGTTTTTTTAGGCATGTAGGATCTCAATTCCCCAAGCACCTTCAGGGCTGCTCAATGAGCCTGTATGTAATTTTCCCTCTGCAACAGTCAGTGCAGTGCATCAGATCAAGTTGATATGCATCACGGATATCAATCATCGCACTACAAACCTCAAAACAGCAATAACATGTACCAACACACTGATACCAGTGCTCTACAGCACACTGGTTAGCGTGCTGGGCTGTCAAGCTAGAGGTCATGGAATCAAATCGCAGCCAGGGCAGAAATCTGGATGGAGATCTCTCCTCAACCAGAAAGGATGAGAATACTAACAGTACACTGTGGACAGATGAGAAGGGAGAGGACTCGGCACCCTCTTATATACCAAGGCTGAGGAAATGAAGTCAATAACACTTCATTCATACCCATGGCATTGTTTCAGAGTTAGCTGAACACTTTAAGACGAATGTGCACTAAAATGTATGGAAAACTAATTCCTCTCATAATTACAGGATTACGTTACAGCTCCCTTCTTCTTCTCCTCCTCCTCCTCTCCTACTCCTGCTCCTTCTTCTTGACACTATTAGACATGATAAACTGACACAGCAATAGATTTCAGTACATGAGATTCCCTTGCATCACATTACGTTACATGGCATAGAATTGTACCCTATTGCATTACACTGCAATGTTTACAGAAAATTAGATTACACTAATTTACATTACATCAGACATTACATATGGATCCATTCTACAGAAGACAGGGATCCGAGTGGCTGACCCTTCTTTGAGGGATTAATTCGAACCAGAAGGAGAGAGAGAGACATTAGCATATATGATTATGTTGTAAACCATCTGACAAAATAACACTAGATCAAATTACATAAGACTATTAGATAATAATATCAAGTTCTCAGACTACATAACAAATATACATACAAAGAATATTTTGGCATTTAATACCAATATCATCTGTCTCTGATTTCAGGACAATTCTCTTTGACTGTTTTCATCCCTTATATTTAGGCCAAAATATTTCTCCAGATGCCTATTCCATTTGCCCTTCCTGGTCCCACACCCATACTTTAGGAACACCGGGACCTGGGACAGATAATATATTATATATATTTTATATATAATATATGTATATGCCTCTACGCATGCGGGTGCACAGTCACTGAACACATATATGTGAAAATAATGATATTTTTATATATACGAATGCTTCTGAGAATGATGCAGTGCTCCTGATGTATGAATTTCATGATTTTATGGCTGTTCTATGGTCATCTTCATTCAATGCAAACCAAAAAAGGTTCGTCCCATTGAATGAGTTCAGGCGAATTTACTGAGTGGCATGGCTGAAGATAAACCCGAGCGATGGTTCAGTTGCGTGAGGATGAAAGCGGTGAATTGGCTTGGCTAATGGTTATCACGATGACTGTCATCATGGTAGTCATGGTAGCAGTGGCATTAAGTCTATGGTGCAGTCATGATGACTATTATGGTGTTAGCCATGATGGTAGTAACATGATAGTCAATAGTCATGGTGGTAGTCTTGGTGATAGTTGATGGTGGCAGTCATGATGACAGTTTTGGTGGCAGCTATGATGGTAGTAATGACAGCCATGACTATCACGCTATATATTACCTTCTTGACTACGATGCTAATGTCAAGATGGTATATTCTTAATCTGACTCTTAGTATTCAAGTATTGTTGTAATTATAGGTAGGTTACATGTCTATATAATATTGTAATTGTAATCTTGTATATGTTAAAAGGCACATTTAAGAGAGAACTTATCAGTGGTGCTGTCTCTAGCTTCAAGTACTTGGAAAACTGAAATGCTCATTTGAAAGATGGTTGCAGCTGGTGGGCAAAACAAAGGCAACACATCTAAGGACAGAGCGAAGGATAATTCTTACAAGGAATAGATGGAAAGCTAACCTTCAGTTACCAAGATTCATGAATGAGGAGACTGAAACACAAAAGTCCCTAAGGTACAATAGAACAGAATGGATGAGGCACTTATGTATTAGCACCATGCTGGCGTCGGGAGCGCTTCTGAGTAGTCGCCTTTAAGAGGCATTATAAAAATCAATGTAATGAATGAATGAATAGGGTCATGACCTATTGAATACTCTTCTCGCTTTGGGATTTTCAAAAGAATCAATCACAAATGATGTGAAACAAAATTGTTAGGGATTGAAATCAGTGCATAATGAATGAATCAATGTCACTAACATGCCTTTCTCCCCTTCTTGCCCATCACCATAGCATTCAGTTATGCAAATATGTTAACTCACTTTAAAATAAATGAATATTGATTGGCTGCTCACACCTGGACTTTCAGCTTAATGCCAACAATACAACAGCTATGACTTTCACTCAATGCCAACAATACATCTGCTGTGACTTTCAGCTCAATGCCAACAATACAACAGCTATGACTTTAGCTCAGTGCTAACAATACAACAGCTATGACTTTCACTCAATGCCCCCAATACAACAGCTATAATTGCCATATGGCATGTGGAGAGCCTTTAGCAGGGCTTCAACTACTGGTGTTGATCTGAATCTAAAAATTACAGTGTAACATGAGTCAAAACCTGGAAGCATCTGTTGATCACAGCCCACCCAAACGCTTAACAGCCACAGGATAAGGAGAACTATCAGATGCATAACTTTTGACCCACATCATGAAAGAATCAAAAACAATATAAAAGACTTGCCCACAAAATAGATGAAGAGTCTCTTAAGCTAGTCCTTAAGCAACCTTGGCTACAAGAGTATTAGCAAAGAGTAATTACATTTGTCTTTATCTTAAGGTGGGCAGCCGGTCTTTACCCATTTGCTTCTTCATCTTCCAACTGACACTGTACTTATTACTTCTGAGTGCACTACGGAGTGCAACATATAGTAACACACTCATTACGTAATAATCAGAGGTGTCCATCCCTTCCTAAGCCTATGAAACATTTACTCTATTTTCATAAAAATTCCCCCTAAAAATTCTCTGACTGAAAAAACCAGATGCAACCAGCAAATATTTCTGATGACCCAGTTTTAGTCATTCGTGAAATTTTCGTATAAAAATCAATCTACAACTCCTGAATTTAGTTGATAACCGTTTTTGTCATTCGATTGTCCAATTTTCGTCTGCAAAATCGAAAAATCCACCGATATACATATTTTCTAATGAATAAACACTACAAAAAAGCCTTTCATGCTGAAAAAATATTTCTTTTCCCCTCTGAACAGATTTTTATGAAGATTTCTGTTTTGTTCCCCCACAGGAAGGTGTGTCGGAGTTTACATGCCGAAGCGCCACAAGCAATTGTGAGTGAAGGACTCTATGTGGTGTCTTGGGTCTGACTCAAATCGCAACCCATTGGATGCAAGGCGGCGACTGTCCCACTGCTCCACACTTACATACATGGAATGTATTGAGCCCCATTGGTAGCCATGTGACTTTACTGGCCACAAACATGAGAACGAATATAAGGCTAGGACTATGATCGGGCAGATGATAACTAAGAATTCAGGTAATCCAGAAATTTTGTGAATGCAAATCTGCCCTAGATCCGTTGGAAGCATTCGTGGTCAGACAGGATTTTATCAGTTTCTGGTAAACATGCAGGCAGCTGCAGCACCTGTGGACAATCGTTAATGTCTAGAAACGACAGACACTGGTGTTTCTGGTTACTGGTGTCTCTGGTTGGCAGACATTAGTTACAGTTCAAACATTCCAGCAACTGATGGAATTCCATTGCAGCAGATGTGGCCTAATACTCTTACACGAAATTGGTATTCGCAGCAGTCAGTGGTCACTGTTGAAAAGCCTTTGTAACTCACAGCCATGTTCTGTTTGGATGTCATATGGGCTCAGACAAAAAGACTCATCTGTGTCAACATATGCTTTGGTTCCATTGTCATGGCTACTGTCATCTGGTCATTGTCATATATTTCCTTCTGCCTATTTCTTCTCCAACAGTTTGTATTATGATTATTGTACAATCAATTCAGCTCCAGCAACTACCAAGTCTTCTGTATAAGAATAATTGCACTATAGACATCATTGGATTAGATCTGCATCTTGTAAAACTGAGAGAAGAGGAAGCCTTCGGAAAGAGACTGGACCTCCATGGAACCCATGGGCGTATTTCGGGGGGGGGGGGGGGTTTCGGGTTCAAACCCCGAAATGATTTTTGCCCATGTATTTTTTATGTAAACCCCCCAAACGTTTAATGAAAAAAATGGTGATGGAAAAGAACATTTGGCAGAAGACAGAAGAAAATGTGATAAATTCACCTGAAATTTGAGAAATTGAAATTGTGGTGAATGACTAAAAATAGTCATCACTTTTTCACTTTTTCGGCAACTTCAAGAGCAAATTTCGAGAACCCCCCTCCCCGAAATCAGTTTCTGGCTACGCCTCTGATGGAACACATTTTCAAAACTGTCAGGCCAGCCATAGAGAAGAACCATTGCTGCACTGTTGGGGAGTGGGCAAAATGAATTGCAATGCATACAAAAACAAAACTGACATTCTGCTAAATGACAAATGTTGCAACCACTCAAGTGTCTGCTTGAGATGTTTTTACTTCTAAATATGAGCGTTAGATCCTAAATCGAGCTGCAGACATGTGATAAATTTCTAGTTGCTTTACACCTTGTCACACTACTTTACACAACATCCGGTTGAGATGCATCATCATCATTCATCTCAACAACATCTGCAGCAGCTGGTCATCTGCAGAGGATGCAATCAACCAAAACCGGACGATGACATCAGTTGATTCGATCTACTCGTCTTTGCATGTTTTTCTAGGTGCTTGGCCACTGCACAGTGGACACCAATCACCTGCTTCTCTTTCCTCTTCTCCTTCTCGACCTTCTGCTTTTCCTTCTCGCTCTTTCTTCTTCTGTTTTTCTTCAATCTCTTTCTTCTTCATCTTCCCTTTCTCTTCTACTTACTTCTTCTTATCCTCTTTCATCCTTCTTCTTTTTCTTCTCCCCTTCTACCAATCTTTTTACTCGTCCTCTTCTTATTTGTCCTCCTCCTTCTTCTCCTCTTTTTCTTCTCCTCCTCTTTCTGTCGGTCCTTCTCCTTCTTCTTCCTCTTCTTCTTCTTCTGAAATTGCAGCCACCGTCATCCCCACAGACTAGCATCATGCACCACCAATGACAACTGGAGCAGCAGCAGCAGGACCACCAGCAGCAACAGCAGCAATGGCACATTGGCCATTGCACATCGATCGCTTCAGCACTGGCACAATGACCACGACCACGACACATGCACATGCTGCGTCGTCTAGACATCCAACCCGAAATGTACATGCATATGCACACATACATACAGATGTATGCATACATGGGTGGATATACTTATACATAAGTTGACCATCTAAACATATAGACACATAGACACTGTGATGAACAGGGACGGAGAAAGACAGACGGATAGGGAAAGAAACGCGAAGAGAGATAGGCAGCGCAATAGAGAGACATGCAGAGGTGACTGACTGCCGACTACTGGTCGGCTAATGGTTAGCTTGTCGGATACAATGGAGGACGCTATTTACGGCAAAGTCTACGGCAAAGTCGTATTCTAAAATTAATGCTGCTTTTGGCTGGGCAGGTCAGAGGGGGTTCTGCAAGGATCACAGCCTTTGCATCCACCTCGCTCAACAGGACCACGAACCTCTAGTATATACAATACATATGCACTTATACACTAGGCATGAAGCTAAAATATGCACATATCATAGTGTAACATATGCATACAAGTATACATATACAATATATATTCATATATATATATATTCATATATATCAATGTTATGAATTTATATGATATATATAATATATATTACATATACATTATTCTAAACAATAATTCCGGATCTTTCGATCGATGATGCGATGTTTGTCTGTCCACGCTAACGCTCTGTAATTT
>JAQFXW010004002.1:0-11423 GCA_034693945.1 Dendrobaena attemsi
GGCCTGGGTCGGGAGCGCCTCTGAGTAGAGATCTTGAAGAGGCGCTATATAAATTTTGATTGATTGATTGATTGATTAAATAAAATAACATTCATTCATTCATTTAAAAAATGTATATAGTGCCCCTTCAAGGAACCTACTCAGAGGCGCTCCCAGCCCAGCCATGGTTAAATGTACATATACTATGCTGTTGTCAGCTTTCTCTGTCATGCAGTGACCTTGAAAGAGTGTATTGGATGTGCCAATGATGGGTTAGTATTTCATGGGCCGGCCTTCACTCTTTGATACTTGACCAAGTATCACCTTCAGTATGCCAGTATTAACTGGACCAGCTTGACGATGTGATCGTGGGTGTTATGAGCGATACAATGATCTCATCTCACCTTTGGTGTTCACATGTCTACATATAGAGATTTTGAGAAAGTCTTTCACTCACCGTTACTTCAGCGTGTTAACTCTGACACACCTCCGGGCTGTAGTTGGGACTGTCTCTGAGTAATTAGTAGACTTGAAGAGGCGCCATAGAAATATGAATCAATAATAAATAGTAAACAAAACGGTCACCTATCAGAAAGGATCAGAACAACACCAGGAACACTGAAATGTCCTACTGACCTCACCCCTATCACAAAATCTGAATGCAAATAAGAATTTCTGGCATAAAGTAGTCTTTGATAATAAAGACTTGGAGATATTAAGTACACAGAAGAAGCATTGGACAGCGACATGCTTGCTTTGGAATTTCATAACAGCATATCCCCAAGAGTGTACAAAATTATAGAGAGCTAATTTGTGTATGTTCTCCTGTAAACCATTTACCTAAAGACAGAACAACGATATTTGATCAACGAAATGCACAAATCGGCAAGTGATTTCAACTTGTAGTATGCACAGTGTATATAGTGACCAGCAGCTGCCTACCCTGATTAGGAGTTCCAGATGGGTAGTGATTTGGTCTCACTGAGGCAGCACCGTCTTCAGCAATGACAGTAATGTAATACTCATTCTGTGACTCACGGTCGAATGAGACAAGAGTTCGCACGACGCCCGTATGACGATTGATGCTGAACTTATCAAAGTCCATTCCAGCCTCTTTGATGCGGTAATAAATCTACAGAAGCAGCAGCAGCACCGGCAATCACCAACAGTTCCACTTGACCAGGAGTATCATCCGACTCAATTAATCTAACCCACGCAATCTCGATCATGATGCTGTTAAGATCAGTTGACATAATGTACAAAATGCATAAAAGATGTTCAGAGTATTGCACATTTCTTGGCAATGATGATCCAGGCGAGAAAAAATAAACAAGTGAAAGATGAAAAAGGAACATGTCTGAAAGAGAGAAGAGGAATTAGAAGCTGAAGAAGAGGAAGACTGAATTCAAGCAGAAGACGCAGATCTGGGAGAGAGTGCCAGCAAAATGATAAGGTCAAACAACAGAATGAAAGAAACAAATGATGCAAGGAAAAGGAGAATACACAGCAACAAATGATGAGGATACTGATGATGATGATGATATCAATAATAATATAAATTATAATGATAGAAGAGATAAATGAGAGACAAGACAGACAGATGAATATGGATCAGACAGACAGACAGATAGAGAATTGAGAGAAACACACACACATGCAGAAAGGGAAACAGAAAGAATGCGATTAGACAGACAGACTGAGACAGAGTCATGGAATGAGCGGTAAAAAGGCAGCTCAAGTGGAAGTCAATATGTAAAGAATACACAATCTCGCAACCTAATACGTGCCTTTCGATATTCCTGAAATTCATCTTTATCAGTGGCTGTCACAGTAATGACCTCGGCTCCCGCTTCGAGATTCTCTGCAACGCTCCCCGGATAACGGCCGTTCTCATCCAGTCCAATAAACTGCGGAATCTCATCATTTTCATCGATCAGGTCAATGATTAGACGCGTGTCATTGTGAAGAGAACTTGTGGCACGATTCTGACAAAGCGAAAGAATTGCAAATTGCAACAACAAAATATTGGAAGAATTTCCATTTTGAGTAAGCACGTGAAGACAACAGATTCAATATGAAAATCTGTCTGAATTGCCTTTGGGGTTTATGACGCAACCAGTTGGTAAATTGATCCTAAAGCGATGGTGAATCTATCTTTACAAATCTAAACCTTATGCCTATCAGGAAAATCTTTGCAAATCTAAATCTTAAGCCCATCTGACAAATCTGTAGCCAATGTATTTGCTATTTCCCATTCAGATAAGCACAAATGTGTTATTGTGTGATACAGGGTCGATTGTTGTAATAGAAGCACAATGAAGTAATGGGACTCATATTTACGTAGCACAGTAGCGGATCTCAGAATTCAGATGGCACTTCGCTAATGCGAGATACTAGAGCTCTGATTCTGTGGGATCCAGTCGAACTGAACAACTAGAGATGGCTGGATATAATACCACAATCTGGCAATGATTAGCATTTGCAGCCTTAAGCCCTTAGTACTGGTACATTTACTCAGAAACGAATTTAAAAAAACAATAATCACTCATGGTTGTAGAGATATCTCAACACCCCTAGCAACATATTAGAGGTAATCTTAAGAAAATGTAATTTTTCTAAAATCATCATCATCTAACTATTTTAGCCAGTCATCTTTTTAACTAAACAGCACGAAAGCTTTGACTCACAGCTGCTTTGATGGTGAGCACGTACTGAGGTAGTGCTTCAAAATCGAGTGTCCTATACGTGAGTAGAATCATCTCATTGGTGACATCGTCAATACGAATGTAGAAACTCCGCGGCTGCCCATTCTGTTCTGGAGTTTCACCCGGTTGGATCACGTAGTGGACCACGGAGTCAGGAACAGAGGAGGTCGCCTTGAGTCGCTTGATGATTGTGTTTACAGGTACGTTTTCACTGATACGCACTGGCACGAGAGTGTAGTCTTCAGCCCACTGAGGATAGGCATTGCTCAGCTCCGTTATCTCAATCTCAATTCGTGTGAATGTGCTCTGTGGGGGCGCACCTTTATCACGGGCTTCGACCTCAACAAGCACTTGGTTCCTCTATAAACAAACACCTCAGTCTACAATAACCAAGTTCAGGTAGAATGGGACAAATTAGTCGTCAAAACTGCGTTATCTATAGGGACTTGTGGTACAAAGTTAAAACAGTGAGTTAAACCTACAAGTTTTCTAATTCCAAATCATTTGGGGATCCTAGTAATACTTGTCCAGATGCATATAAGCATATATAAGACGTCGTATTAATTTATTAAAAAAGAGTGTCCAAAAAATTCAACAAACCCATCAACACACACGTAACACATTATCCAAAATATTGTTGCATATTTCATAGTAATAAAAAAAAGGGAGAACCAGCAATAAATACAAATGCTATTACTAAAAAAGATAAAGTTAAATACCAGACGTATTAGTTAGGGATCAAGGTCTAGTTCTTATAACTTATGAGCCAAATCCGCCTTTAAAATCATGAAATTATAAGTAAAATAGTATGCTGCGTATGAATTACCCCAGACATAGGCTTTGCAGTGGTGATCCATCCAGTGTATTGGTTGATTGCAAAATATCCAGAAGGGTCATCTCGAAGGAAGTACTCCACTTTTCCGTTGTCTCCAGTATCTCTGTCGGTCGCATAGACCTGTTTGACACGCTTTCCAGCTGCGCTCCGTTCCTCTATACTAGCAGTATAATGCGGAAGGTTGAACACCGGAGGATTGTCATTTTTGTCTCCGATTTTAATTCGGAAAGTGCAAAATCCTGCGAGCCTTTGGTTACCCTGATCCTCCGCTTTAACCGTAACACCATAATCCGTGACACCTATCTGTCCCTCGCGATCGAATATGTTGGCCGTTCTAATAATCCCCGTCAAAGGATCAACGTCAAATCGGTCGCTGCTCTGATCGCTAGACTTCACTAATGAGTACGTCACATTTGCATTTGATCCTGTGTCTAAATCAACTGCCTTAACCTAAACAATAACTCACAGATTACAGAACCATAACCAGTGTACACTCATTACAATCATGAAAGCGCAAGCAAAATAATGCTCCAGTGACAATGTAATTAAAGCACGTGTAATTTAAATACAAGTGTTATTTAACGTGATTTAACGTCAAATAGATTACCTCCAGCAACTTTACTGACACTTGTGCTCTAGTCAGCAACTGTACACAACAGCGAAAGTAGCCTATTACTTGCTATGCCATAAATATTGTAATCACAAAATCAGCAGCTGACAAACACTCATCAAGTTATTCGTAGCTCAAAAGAATCTTAAATTTTATCCGCAGGAAAATGAGTTTTTCATCTATCCCACAATATCCGGTAATTTTGGCATGAAACTCGCCAAAGTGCATTGAAAATTTGAAAGGAAAGAGAAAAGTGGAATTTATGAAGGGCTGTAGTCTACAGGATGGTCCAAAGTTATGAGGTAAAAGAAAGATGTCCATGCAAATGAGAGACGGAGGATATAAAGTAAAAATGTCATTCAATGTGGATCAACGTGAAAGGTAGACCTCTGCACTGCCTATCAATCATACCTGGATCACCACGGTTCCAACGTTTTCCCTTTCCATTACCACCGGATTGAAGTGAGCACAGTCCACAAATTTTGGGGCATTGTTGTTGATGTCCTTGACTTCAACGATAAGCAGTCCGTTGCTACGGCGACTTGTTGTTCCACCACAGCAACCACCGTTGTCCACCGCTGTCACATTGAGCCTGTATGACACTTGTGACTTGTCCAAATGGCCAACCAGAGTCAGTATACCCAGCTTGGGTTCGATGCTGAATGGTTCACTCAAAAGACGTCCACCTAAACCAAATTCACCACGAAACTGTTAATCGATTCTCTCATTACAAATCAACAAACACTTTGTTATACTACTCCTTAGAAGGCTTATATTTGATTCTTTTGGCAGCAGAAGAAGGTTCGGATTGTAACATGAGAGAGAGACAGACAGAGCTGTGTACAGTGTGCTGTCACCAATAATTTTTGTCCTGTTTGTAGATGGGTGATGACAGGAGTGGCAAGGGATGCTGATAATGGACCAACTGATGGACCTCGATTTTGCAGATGATATTGCGCCATTGCAAAACACTTGGACAGGCATGACAGATTTAACATTGAAAACACAGCTAGAAGCAGCAAAAGTAGGTCTTGCTATCAACCCAGCAAAAAGACACAAAAAAACAGAGATCATGGAGAATAGAACAAAGATGACAAGATTATGATTGACAACCCTAAGGTGAAATGTATAGATGCTGTGTCTGCTACCTAGGTAGCCTCATAAGAGCAGACAGCAGCTGTGACAGGGAAGTAAAAAATACATATAAGATTAGCAAATATACTGGATATAGTTCTAAACATGCTGCTGTGTGGATTTGAAACATGACCAATGATGGTGGCAAATAATAAGAGACTGGAGGCTGCTCACCATGAGAATGAGAAGAATCCTACATTTACCATGGCAGGACAAGGTAACAAACAAAACTATTATTATTATTATTATTATTATTACAGAAGTTTTATATAGTTTTATCTACTCAGAAGCCCTTCCGGCTCAACCTTGACTGAATAAGAAAGTTTTGTGGCAACAGGTTGGAAGAGAGAAGACAAGATTTTAAAAAACATGGAAAGCATCAAGAAAAAAGAGAAGATTGAAATGGATGAGGGATTTTATTCCTACGGATGAAGACAGAAAAGCCAAACAAGCAATTCCAGGAATATGGGGAGAGCGTGATGGACAGAGGCGGATGGAGGATGTGCGTTGCCCGATGTGCAGAAACTCTGCACGTGAAGGACTAATTACTAAGTAAGTTGTCAACCGCAATCGACCTTCTGCCATCTATTCACATCGATCAGTAAGTCAGTCAGTCATTTAGTCAGCCAACCAATCCATCAGTCACTCAGTCAGTCAGCCACTTGGTCGACCTCAATTCAGCCTTGCAACATTTACAGCTAGACAGGGACATAGTAGAAATAAGGCATCTCAGTCAGTAGGATATGCAATCCATTTTCAGATTCCTTGAACACATATCTATGATTGTCGCCTATCAGGGTACACGTTAGCATGTAGTCGTGATCGGTTAGCTGCATGAGTTGACATAAGCATTGCACACAGTCTTAGTTAAAACTCAACCTTCTATCATGTTTGATTGAATGGCTAAACACTCTAACAAGAAGATCAGGAGATTTGCAATTGCTTCCCATGACCCTCTCAAATGTTTACTCAGCTATATATGGCATGCATCTGAAAACGAGGTATCTCGATGTTTAACAGAACAGTAGTCACTTGTAGAGGAGCTACACAAATCTTTGAATCAATGAATAAATGAATGAAGGAATACCACATAAAAACCAAATAAAATCAATCCACCACTGAAGAAGTTCATTTCAGGCTCCGACAAGATGAAAGCCATGAACTCAAAATCTTTAAAATGCTTAATATGCTGCTTAAAAATCTTTAACATAGTTTGCACATGATAATCCCCAAATATCAACAACAGTGAATCAGAAAGAATCTGAGAGACTCTGAAACACACAGCCACTTCATTCATTCATTTGTTTCAAGAATTTGTATAGCGCCCTTTCAAGGAACCACTCAGAGTCGTTCCTAGTCCAACCACGGCGATACAAACTAGACTTAAGTTTGTAATAAATAAAACATGTGAATGATGGTCTAGTGGTCAATGCGCTAAACATCCAATCAAAAGGTCAAGAGTACAAATCCCTGGCTGGAGAATGCAAACGTACCAGATTTTGGCTCCACATGAATCTCTAGCGGCTTCTGCTATAATTTACACATTGATCATAACCAGGCTAAGCAAAATGCAGGTATAATCAAAGCTGCCCCTCAAGGATTAGCTCTTTCTTCTTCGTCCTTTTCTTCTTCATACAACTAAATAGCTTAATACCTACAAGTAAAATGAGTAAATAATAATGTTATTTCTTCTTTCATTCATTTCAAGAATTTACACAGCACCCTTCAAGGAACCTACTCACTGGCATTCCCAGTCCAACCAGGGCAATTTGATATTTTTATCAATACAATTAATAATACAATAATAATAACCTTTAGTCTAAAAAGCTTAACTCACAAACTCATACCTGAGAATGCATAGATGATGCCGTCCCCGTCCGGATCATACGCCTGTACGACGTGTATGACGGTGTTGAGCGGAGCATCTTCGCTCACCTGTATCGTCTCCACCAGTCGGACAAACACCGGATCCTCATCATTGACATTCGTCACACTGACACGCACCGTCGCATAGCCCCTGTGCGATGGAGAACCATTGTCCGTAGCCACTATTGTAAAGTTGTAAGTGTGGTTGGGAACATTGTCATAGTCAAGCCGTCTGCAGAAACATTGAAACATACGTACGTCAAGTGATGATGATTGGCAGGTGTCAATCAAAATGCATTACACCAAATCCTCTGTTCATTGCATTCGGTCATCTTCCTTACCAAACTGTTATTTCAACAAAGTCATGAAATCTGCTTCATTATAAATGCATACTGAATAACATAATTAATAATTATGCGAAACTAACAGAGTAATGTAACACGACAAACATGGCATCATATTATTATTAATTAGCACCTACTATAGAGCTGCCACCTGATGAACAAGGCATCAACATACAGTGCCTCCTCAAAACCATGAAATAATGAGGTCAACATCCACGTGATCAGTCCACCCAAGAGATACAGCGGGGAAGGATATCATATCGTATCTAAACATTTATATAGGCACTCCAGTGGGACGCACCATTCAGCGAGTGAATAATTAAAATTAATGAATAATGAAATAGAAAAATACAGATAAAGTGAAGCTGCCATGTACTCTGTCTGTCTCTGTCTCCCACTGTCAAATGATCAACTCCTACAAAGCATTGCAGCCACAATTTTAATGACTTTACTGAAACAACAGTTTTACTGGGTTGCTAAACAGGTGTTGATCTTCAGATTGTAGAATCGGAATCACAGTTCCTGTTAGAATGTACTATAGCAGAAATAAATGTCAGCCTTACACATATCTGAACCTACAATTTATTCATTTATTTATTCACATAATTCTATATCACCCCTTCAAGTTTCCTGCTACTCAGACTATAGCCCAGAGACGTGGCGAAGTTTACACGAGCAACTGGGAGTTGCTCAAGGTCCCTACATGGTGGCTTGTGTGTCCGAATTGAACCTGCGACCTTTCGAATGCAATGCGGCGACTATCCCACTGCTCAATATACTCCACACAATGTAACTTCTTTGTGTTTTGAGAATAGAACTGCACCTACTTTGCAGTTTTGATGTAGCCGATGTTATTCAGCGTCTGAACCATGAAGCTGTTGTCGTTGACGCTGTACGTCAGCTGGGAATTGGTCACCGAATCCAGATCCGTTGCCGTCACTGAAGGGCAACAGACGTGAAAACATTTTAATCAAGCACTCAGTCAATGCAGCAATTTACATAGCAGAAAAAGCTCCCGTACAATTGCTTCGCAGAAACGCATCTGTTATTTTCATGTATGGTGTTCTCCTGCTCCAATAACCAACACGACCATATGTGAATTTCTATTGCTCTAATTTGAACGCACTGCCAACATCCAGTATAGATGAATGTTGCTGTTGGAGTGAAACTGAACAAACTTAATGTTTACAGACTTTATATTGTTAAAAAAATGAAAAAGAACAAAAGTGATTACTATTGATCTTACTAATATAATAATTACTATTGTCTGCACAACAATTTTTCTCTGAGTGACGGTAAGAAATTGTTAGAATGACATAACCTTACATTATAAGTACTGCGACTGTACTCAACAAAATGAACAACGGGCAACATGGTGCAACAGGCCTGAATATAGTCACCATAAAGCAATTATATCATCAATCATTTATTGGAGCTCCTATCAAAGCCAGACATCTCGAATGTGATTCAGAATGTGACTTATGATATACATGTATAATTGTATATAATGTGATGAAGGATTGTGAAACCAGGCGGTTGTCGGCCCATGCCTGTGACAGTGTAACAAGTATTCACACAAAATAGAATCTAATCTTGACTTCCTGCGAAAATCGTTTTATGTGTTATAATTACATTGCTTGATATTACAAGAATATAATTCCACAGGTTTTCTGTGATTTATTTAGCGTTTTCATAATATTTCAAACAAGTTTGCAAGGCTTTAAAACAATTGACTTTTTCATTTTGAGGGTGAAAAGCATTGTTTTACAAGCATCGTTATAAACAACGACAATGAACCACTCATAACGTCATATATCACCGGAAAGATTAGAATGTTCTCTAAACGATCGATTGAATTTCTTTCAGAATAATAAATTTGATCCGCTGAAATTAAAAAGAAACTTAGAGTACCAAAATCGACTTTTCCACAAAAGATGCTCTTCCCACAGTCAGTGGTCAATCATGAGTCATTTAAATGAGCATATTAGAGGCTGATTGTACAAAGCGCCATGACATAATTATTTAAATAAAGTACCGTAGCTTCATTTCAAATAATTACGTCATTGCCATTATAAGATAATTTCTCATGAGGGGCTTGGTTTCTAAACCGCATATCTTCGCAACAGTTAGACCCACAGAAAACGCTAAGCATTATGGAAAGGTCTTGAAAAGGGCTACATTTATAGATCAAAACCGCATTTTGTAAAAAATTTATGAAGCACCTGGCTTCGCCATACCGCATCACATATAATATCATATACAGGATGTTTCATAAAAAAGTGACCTCCCTACGTTTTTTGTGAATATTTCGGTCAAAAGTAGGAAGTTTTAAATAAAATTGACAGACGAAAGGCAATTCATATTTACGTAAAACTGTCAAATTTCACCAAAATGTTTCAAACAGAACAAAAGTTATTCAACTTTTAGTGACGTAACCCACTATTTTTTGATGGTTCAAAAACGTTTAACATTTTTTTGCTAATATTTCCACTAAATGTAAATATTTGATATTTCCGCCAAATGTAAACATTTGTCAATAAAATTGTACAAGCTTACAGGTAATTCATATATACATATAACGACCAAATATCACCAAAATATATCAAAACAGCAGTAGTTATAAAACTTTTAGTGACATCACGACTGATTTTTGATGATGATTAACAGTTGTTTGCTAATATTTCAGAAAATATTAAATATATTTTAGGGAAATTTTACACTCTTATAGATAATTCATATCTACATCTAGAAGCAAAATTGTAGCAAAATATCTCAAGCAGAACAAAAGTTGAAGCACTTAAAGTGAATCCACCTCTAAATTCTGCTGTTTTAGAAACGTATAACGCAACAAATGTTCCCCCAATAGAGTCCTGCAACTTTTGTTGCGTTTGAAGTATTTCAATAAAATTCGGTCACTATATGTAAATATTAGTTGCCTATAGGCCTGGGAAATTTCATTACATAATATTTATTTTTGGCTGAAATATTAGCAAAAAACTGTTAAACGTTTTTGAACCATAAAAAACAGTGGGTGACGTCACTAAAAGTTGAATAACTGTTGTTTCATGTGAAATATTTTGGTGAAATTTGGGAGTTATATGTAAATATGAATTGCCTTTCATCCTGTAAAATTTTATTTAAAAATTCGTACTTTTGACCAAAATATTATCAAAAATCGAAGGGGGATTACTTTTTTTATGAAACACCCCATAGATAAATGAATTCCGCATCAAACTAACAACTAGCTTAGTATCACAATTCATTGTTCAGCAAACAAAGGTATAGCATATTAAAAAAATTATATTTACATAGTCTCCAAATACTAATGGAAATATTTATGTAGCACAGCGTGGCAGTAGGATTAACTAGAATCAAAAACAGTCTCAAGATCGATTGTGCAAGCATAAAGGTTGATAATTGCAGACTAAAATATTATATCCTAAGAGAGTGAGACATTGTGACATCATCACATCACCGAGATGTGTCGGTCGACTCGGGGTCGGTGCTTTTTCTTCGGAAAAGCTGACCCAACAGAAGGGAAACTAGACTTACATAACAGGAAAAGGAGAATACTTTATAAAATTACTTAGGGATCACACATTTTTCAATCTTTTTAAGATGCTTGTAAATAGAAAGTAATCCCAAAACTATTTCAATCTTTTTTATGATGCTTGTAAATAGAAAGTAATCCCAAAACTACAGAGTACTAAAGAAAAAAGGCTGAAACACGCTTGACCAATTTTTGTCCCAACGGCGACGACATTGTTGTCCTAAGCTGTTGTTAAACTGATGAACCACATACTGAGCACTAAAATTTTATATATGTATAATTATTACAAAAGTTCATTAACACCTAACTCCTTTTCCTACCTTGCATTCATTCATTCATTACAGGGATTTGTATAGCGCTCCTTCAAGGCAACTACTCAGAAGCGCTCCCGACCCCAGCA
>JAQFXW010004003.1:0-11422 GCA_034693945.1 Dendrobaena attemsi
GCCTAATCCCACACGTGCCTACCTCTGGAGACCATCCCGTCGCGATCACCGAAGCGTATCGGCAGACTGTTAGGAACTGACCAGTTTGACTAGCTCTTAGCCCTCCCCCCCAATGCTGGCCAGGTCCTAACAATATGTATAAGTGTGTGTATTTGGGTGTGTTGTATTTAGAGATACATTTAGAGAAGAGACAGAGGCAGAGTGAAGAAAAGGCAGAGAGATAATATTGTATAATAATATAAACAAACATGTATGTGTGTATAATCTATATGTGAATGCAGAGTGAGAGCGAAACACACACAGTGGGGCGTGGCAGTGTAGTGGTGAAGGTCGCCGCCTTGCAACCGAAGGGCTGCAGGTTCGAATTCCACCAACCGCGTATACCTTTAGCAACTCCTTCACTCACAATTGCTCAATCGCTTCGGCGTGTAAAACTCCGACACACCTTCAGGCTATAGTCGGACCGCCTCTGAATAGTAGTAGACTGTAAGAGGCGGTATAGAAATACACACATGCATACACACACAGAGAGAGATATATAGCTATAGAATAACGAGAAGACAGAGACACAGATAGAGACAGACGGGCAATCTATGGAAGCAAAGACCTAACAAAATCACAATACTACCAATTTACCAAATAGGTCTGTCAGTTAGAATTTAAGCTTAACTATCATGCAAGAGGCATTAGATTAGTTACGATCACTTACCCGCAGCAGGGCGTTTGATTGACATTCTGGCATAATGTTTCGACGACGTCTCATCAACACAGGACTTCGATCGATGTATCGGTTTGGCGACGACGGAGGCGACTGTATCCGACCGCCCTCTAAGACTGGCCCTTCCCCTCGTCACGGGGTTCTTGGGGGGATGCGTGCAGGGCGTCTTCTGCGAGCACCTACTGGAGGGGCCGAACGAAGTGCCCCGCTGAGTCTGATCTCGAAGACCCAGCTCCGGACTGTACATGGGTGACTCGGCGGACGAGAGGCTCTGCCGACCCCCTGCCACTGTCAGGACGTTTGGCCGACGAGGGGGTGAGACGGTACCGACGTCGGAGATCTCTGGACTGGCGCGGGGGGCCCGTGGACTGCAGCCTCCCCCTCCTACTCCAGCGGTGGATGATGCGAACGAGGTGAGTGGAAGCTCGGTGCGTATAGGTCGCCTTTCCCGTTTCCTCTTCTTCCGTTTCTTCTTCTTCCGGTGGTGTGACCTTCGCCGGTGGAGCTGGTCGTGCGGCTGGCAGCGATGCTTCCGACCGCTTCCGGTCCCCTTCCGGAACCGGAACCGGTCGAAGGCGTCGCGCATGCGCCGTACGACGTCGGAGAGTCGGAGCGTGAGTCCAAGTCTGCGGCGGATCTTGCGAAGGATGTGAGCAATGTAGCGTAGGATCTCGATGTAGCATCCGCCCGGTTCCCCATCGCTGCCCACGGTACTGCTGCTGCTCGAATGGCGGCGCTTTCTCTCCTGGTTCATGCGCTCCGTTTCGCGCTTCTTCGTCTCCGAGAACTGCGTTGCTATGACGACGAGACAGAGATTTATCATGAAGAAGGCTCCGATCTGTAACGACGACGCTAATCCAATTCAATTCAATTTATTTGAGAAACAACGCATTAGACAGGTAAGTAACTTCAGAGAAAAGAGCAACATAAGATAACGCAATCATGTCAATCTACAAAGAAGATGGATGATTCTGGGATAGGGCGGCCCAGAAAGATATGGGTAGCCCTGGGAATATACAAGGTGGTAAGCAAGATGATGGGGAACCACCGAGAGCCACATGGCAGATAGCAAGTGACAGTGATGGTAACGCAATGGAAATAATGTATAGCAGAGATTTGCCCAAATGCAAGGGGCATCGCGTAGAACGTATATAGGCCTATGCATTGTATCTAAGCACTTTTGATGGCGCTGTGCTATCCACTTTACTACGTTTAGTCGACTAGATAATAATTATAGGACCAGTTGAAAGGCTAAAACGTAAGCATTGCTACGAATTTTGCATAAAACACCCACCCATAATTCATAAATTCGTACTTTTGACCTAAAAAGTTAGTTGTATAAATTATTCTTTAAAAATTATTTTGACGACTTTTCTAGTCATTATTTCTTAAATTTTCGGATATTATTGCTGCTCTTAGTGTGCCGGGCTGTGCTCCAGGCTTAGCCTAATTAATAGAGTAGAAACGAAAATACTAATATATAAGATATTCATCTTATCAGATGATAAGATGATAAATAAAATATTATTGCTGTTGGTGAACCCCTAGGCTTCAGTCTAGTCAGCCTTATGGATAATAGGGTCCTGTTTCAGAGCTTTGCTATTATGCGAGTTGAATGAATGGACGTACGACGATTAGAGCGACGAAGTAGACCCAGTCCCAGAAGGAATGGGCGTCCTGGACGTAGTACATGATGTCGACCCAACCCTCCAGGCTGATCACCTGCAAAGAATCAGAAGAAGAACCAGAGGATTATTTATATAGCGCCCCTTTAATTAGCTACACTCAAGAGTCAAGAGTCGACCAACGAAAAGGACCGGTGCTTACACGTACGAGGAGGTCCAACGATGCAGAAAGATCACTTTGGATAAATAATTTTTAAAAATAAAATAAGAATAGGAGTTTAAGAAAATAGTAAATTAAATGGCAAAAAGAGTAAATTAAGTAGTAAAATAAAATAAAACAGCAAATAATAAAATAATAAATTGTTTCTGTTGAAATGTATGCTATATACATGCACATTAATACTGGCTTCAATAAAAGTGATTGATTCATTGATCATAATATTAATATTAAACAGAATTATGACAATAATCATAATCGAAGACGAGGCTTTATACAATAGACTTTTATTTAATCCTATAGTAGTAATCTCTAAGTCACTGGGGAATGAAGAAGACTTACCTCAGAGCTTATATAGGCCTAACAATTATTATAACAATAAATCAGACTAAATGGATTATTTTCCAGTAGGCCCCCTATAGGCCTATACTTTTATTTATTCATTAACATATTTCTATACCGCCCCTACAAGTCCATTTAAAACTCAGAAGCGGTCCCGATCCCAGGCCGGAGGTGTGCCGGAGTCAACACGCCGAAGCGCCTCAAGCAATTGTGAGTGAAGGACTTGCTTAAGGTCTTTACGCGGCGGGTGGGATTCGAACCTGAACCCCTTCGGTTGCAATGTGGCGACCTTCACCAGTACACTACCACGTCCCACGATACATATAGTTTTACATACATACAAAAAATCTACGTTGCCCTTTCTCTCCAAATCAAATATCTCATAACCTTTTAATTGCTCATCTACCCTCTCATAATAAATCCGTCTACTTCTTCCTCATTCAAAAGCTTGAGATCTCCTCCTGTTATGTTCAACCACTGCTTAAGTTATAGATCTGCGTTCAAATGACCACGCATGTAGGCCTATATTCGTCGTTTCGTCGTTTTATGCCATCGCCGCCGCCGTGAAATAAAACTCGTCCGCCGCGGTAGGGTCCGGTAAACTGGGCGTTCACGGTAACGGATCCCAAAAGGACGCTTTATCTCTTTCCCCTATATTATTAGGATCGGGATCGCAGCGGGGAAAACGGGAAACGGCGCCTTGTTTCCTAATAGCCGTATACACGACGGAAAGCTCTCCTTCCAGACGGAATCCTAGTCGAAGGCGATTACGGTGGATAGCGGAACGATCATTATTCCACGGAATCGTTCTACGACGCTGCTTCCTTCTACGGTGGCGCCTGCGGATTTATTTATTGGTATTTTTCGGAAATTGCATCTCTGGCGACTGCTGTGCGCATGCCAAGAAAGCAGAGAGACAGCTATTCTTTCTCGACCTCTGCCCGCATCCCTCCTGGCCGCATCAGTGGACCAGCAGCATCAACATTACGCTTCGTTATTTAATTATTGTTCGCTGCTCTTCTGCCGCCATCTAACGCCCGATCTTGTCCTTTGTGACGACCGTTAATGGCTGCGTGGCAAAATAGCAATCAACCGGACACCGAATGGCGATACGGTAACACATAGCTTGCCCACACCAGCCACAATTATATCAGAACACGCGTTAATAATCATGCGTAGACCCATCATCTGAATACATTGGTGCATCAGATCACATTGAGCCACCGTCTTTGGTGCAAAAGCGACAAATATTTCCAGCTGTACTGTCGCCTGTTCAGTAGTAATCTTATTAACTTCATTAATGTAACATCTGCTCTTCCGTTTCTTTATTGATGTCATTTCAGCCACACCGACCTCTTTGGAGGGAACGGTAAATTCCGGAAAGAAATCTCTTACGTTCGAAGATTTTAATTCCGCAATTATTGTCGGAGGCTTCTATCCCTATACCCAACGCCCAGTGGAAACCAGGGGGAACAATTCATTATGTATAAATTTCAGAAACAGAGGGCGAAAACTGGTCAAATAGAATTGAAGAGTACTTTTGAGGGGGGAAATGGAAAGTCATGAGTTTTTGAGCCCGGCTGCTTAGGGGATAGAAGCCCCTGATTATTGTGATGACTTTTTTTAGTAGTTACTCTATACTTTTCTTTGAACAAAAGTCGTAGCTTTCTTCAGTAATCTGTTTTAAAGCTTTTTAAAACTTCCACTTTACACTGACGACAACTCACAAACTATAATGCCTGATATTATTAAAATTATTTCATGCAACAAATTTTCATTACTCTACTTGTCGGGGGCCTTTCTAAGCGGGGGACGGGGGCATGCTCTGAGCATAATAAGCATCATGGTTAATCCGGCCCTGGAAATAAACAGATTTCCATCTACAGCAGACAGATGGTGGGATTTTCGGAGTCTCTGGTACAGGAATCGTCCGAACTATTTCTATAAAGTTGCAGCGTAGTCCAAATCTCATTGGGAACTTATTGAAGTTAACATTAAGCTCTTTTTTTTAGCAAATAGACTTTAACAATGGAGGCAATGGGAGAAACCTAAAGGGGCCTAGGCCTCGCTAATAAGGGTCACCCTAAAATAAGGTACAGAGCATAATTTCAAAGAAATCTTATAGGAATCTTATAGAAATCTTATAGGCACCTGTACAACCAATCCAAGTCTACGATGGCCTAACGGCCATCGCATTTACGATAGCCTTACGGCCAATGCATTTGACGCTAACGGCGCCCAATTATGGCATCAGTCATCTTTGGCTATTATATACATGGATTCTTCAGGTATTTAATTCAGCACTTGTGTAATGGCAAAATAAAAGTATCTTACTTTTAAATAAGATTTTGAAGGTTTCCAAATACATTAGATTTGATTAGACATTGGATTTTCGTGTTTTTTCTGGAATATATAATATGTTAATAGGATGCCAAGAATAAATTTTGATTGATTTATCATTATTATGTATAAAAATTTGAAATGTGTGATTGTGTGTGAAATCTTTGTCTTTCTGCTTTTGTAGCTTGTTGCCTTTCCCTCATTTGCATTCAGCCTTACGTTGCTTGGCATATCAGCGATCAACTTTCTGTGTTCCATGTTATATGAAGTAAGTTATCGAGTCTGCCTCTCAGCTTATTTTAAACTCATTTCATCTGAAAATTTTCAGCAGTTTGTCAGTCAAAACGAGCAGATGTGATGTTGAGTAATTAATTAATGTTAATAAATCTGTATTAGGTTCATCATCCTATGTGCAGTCAAGTATCCCATCTTTAGTGGTGTGTTTGTGACTTGTGTGTGTGTTGGCCTGCCATCGGAAACTCTTCTTCTAGTTTACTGTGCATTATTTTACTACCTGATGTTGTTGTCTCAAAGTTTAGTGCAAAGGACATTTCGCATCAGTTCGACTAGTACAGGGACCACTCTTTTGTAAGATACTTCGAGATGTGCTATTGTATTGTATTGTATTGGAGAATCTGTATCACCTCTCATAGTATGAACTGTTCAGAGACACACCGACTACACTGCGCTGATCCTGAGTCAGAGCTAACACGCCAGAGTGCTTCATTGTAGTGTATTCCACCAGACGAAAGGAGGTTGAGTTGGATGCTACGAGAATTGAATTTTAGATCCTATTGTTATCCATTACACCCAATCCTCCAATATATCGACCGTTCTCACTCCTCATGCATTGGTACATTAATATAGCTTCTTCTAAGTAATATCAAGTGTTTTTTTACGTAACTACACCTTAAGTGAAAGTAATCAGGAAATGTACAAGGTTGTAGTTATCTGAAGTAGTTACTATAATTAATGGACGATTAGTATGATACAAGACTTCTCATATAAACACTAAATAATGTAATTTGGTTGTTTTAGGATTTTATTAGTCACACAGACAAGTTTAAAGTCTGTGCGAGAAGACTCTGCTGCTCAAAGACAAAAGAGAAACTGTACAAGACTCTGCATGATGAGAACTATGTAGACAGTTCATGGCCTCCAATTGGCGAAGTTACAACAGCCACGGAAGACGATGGCATTTGGCACATTGGACTCGACATTAGCTGATTGTGGTCTCGTACGAATCTGTAATCAATTTAAAATGGTTGACATTGCAAAGCAGAGGGTTGCTAGGTATATGCGGACGTCTAGGAGCGAAAGGTCTCCCAAGTTTTTAGTTTTGCGGTGAGCATTCCATTTCATTTTGACTTGCTTGGTGAGTTTAGATTTAATGGGAATCATTAAACCATTTGGTTTCTTAGTGTACAACGTGAACCTCTTGGTTTAGATGTTAACCGACTTCTCGAACCATTTGGTTTGAATTTTAACCACTTCGATGAAGTGTTTGATTTGTATGTTAGCTGACTTATTGAACCGTTGGTTAAGGTTTTAACCAACTTATTGAACCATTTAGTATGAATTATTACTGCCTCACTGAAGAAGTTGGTTTTGTATGTCAACCGACTTGTTGAACCAATGAACCATGTCTTAGATGTTAGCCGACTAATTGGCCAATTTTGTGTTTATTAACGTGATGAGCTATTTGGTTCTTGAGGTTAACAGACTTATTTAGCCATTTGGTGTGTTTCTTAACATAGCCATTTGATTTAGCTGTTATGTACTCAAATTTCTGAATGCTAATTTTATTATCTTTGACTGGTAAATGTGTACATAAATGTGATATGTTGCACCCTTAAAATGTACCAGTTTGAGACTGTACTTCGTTCTTGAGCTCTATTGTCCTCACTCCTCATGGTGTTGAAATGACATCCAATTCTAGTTGAATGTTGGAACAGCAATTGCAGAAGGCTTCTGTACATATGAGACCCACAAAAGTCTTTGAATTTGGAAATATGTGTGATACGGTTATGCGATGTGATGCTGTATGACATGCTCAGAAACATTAAGAAATGGAACTGTTCGAACAATATAGGTGAGGGTGAGTGGCTCTTAAAAATGGATACTTGAATCGTATTATTTCTCGGTTCTGATATATGAATATGCAGTTTTGTAATGTGTTGTAAAAACCTTATCCGTTGTCTTTCTCCATTTCATTATCTCGCAGAATTCCAGATGATCTGTTTTACTTTCGCATTCGGGTAAATGTTTTTGTGTCATTTTCTGAACAAAATCATCAAGTTTAAACCGTGTCATTTATGATGTAAAGTCTGCCTGCAGTATTCGTCCAAATGTTGTACATGCATTATTGATTAATATATTATGAATAGGTAGGGATATATGAGGTGTTCTTGCGATTTGTTGTCTGTCATAAAATTGATAGCGAGTATTATTTGTCTTTCCAAAAATGCATGTGAGAGTACATGAGAGTAGATGGGCTGTTAAAACTTAACTAATATTAGTTTCTCTTTCAGATAAATATCATATTACAACTGAACTTCTCCAGCTATGGATTCAGTTTTATGGTAGCTAATTGCTCAGGGTGCAAAGCACAGTAGTGTAAGATGTTTACAGAAATTGTAATTGTAGTCATAGATTTATTTTCTGCAAACATATAACATTGACTTTGAATATCATTTCGTTGTCAATGCAAACTGAACATGATTGAAACTAATAAGCTATTGGTCTTGATGTGGTTCTTCTGCCGATATTCTCATATCTTGTATATCCTTAAATTTCTTTCAACTGCAGGGAATGAATTTGACTAATAAACTGTTGAATCTCTGAAGGTTTTATAACAGAACTTACAAAATGTGCCAGCTTTGCAATGATTGGAGCAAAAAAGAATACTTAGGCCCTAACTAACAGCATTGTAATATAATTAACATGTCACATACTTATGTAAATTACTGGTAACAGTTTTTAGAAACTCTTACGAGCTTCATTTCATACCTTAATTTAAATTAATAACTGGTATCCAATCTCTCCACTGAACTGGTGTGCGTGTGCAACTGTACGTAGGCCTACATGTATCTGTGCATACGTATGTAAGTAAGTATATTCTGTATTTACCAACTGCTAAGGACACTTTAATATCTAAAACAGACCTTTTAATAGTAGAAACATCCTAACCCTAAATATTTTACTCACAGACTGCCTGTTGCAGAGGGATGATAAATGGTCATTGGTGTGGGACAAAATTTTTTATGCTAAAATAATGCTGCAGCATTTAAGCCCTCAAAAATGTGCATGTAGCCTTTTTTATGTAGGCTAAAATGCTTTAAGGGCTCTCAAAGTATTTTTCACCGTAATAGACTATGGCACTTACTAAATAATAAAAAAGGCGTGTATAATATGTTTTCCAGTTTTGTTACACTGTCTTGTGTGTGTCTCTTCAGTTAACGGACAGCTTATGACAACAGAGTTCGTTGCCGTAGGGACAATAATTTCCTTGGTATAGCCTTTTGGGCTTATTTTCATTACACCCCTCCAAGCTTATTATAGCTCAGGGCATCACCACAAATTCCACAATGTGTGTTTGTACAGTAATGAACATTCCTTATAAGCTTCTACACCAGTAAAAGTAATCTCCACTCGCAAGCCAAGCGCAGGGCACCAGCTAATTGCATTTAAATTAAGACAAGACGTCGTCAAGCGGAAGATGAGTTGTTCTCTACGTTGGTGGATCTCGTCAAAACAGTGACCGTGTTGTTGGGAGCATTCGCTGATATCAGTTTATACCACTCCTAAAACAACAGATCACATTAGCACATTACAAAAATTTACAATAACAATTGACATTTACAAACCTAACTGGAACTTAAACCATTCGAAAAACCGGGATCTGGATATCAAACTGAATGATCGAGATATACAGGGTGGGCCCAAAAAAATGATCTCCGAAGTGTTTTGCTGATATTTCCGCCAAAAGTAGAAGTTTTCAAACGAAATTTTACAGGCTGAAAGGCAATTCATATTTACGCATAACTGCCAAATTTCACCAAAATATTTTTAAAAAAAACCAAAAATTCAAATTTTAGTGACGTCATCCACTGTTTTTTGATGATTTAAATAGCGTTTAACAGTGTTTTGCTAATATTTCCACCAAAAGTGGAAATTATTTAATGAAATTTCACATAACCATAATTAATTGTAGGACTCTTGTTAACTGATTTCTAAATTATTACTGTAAGCATTGCGAATGGTGCTGACCACTTTCTGTTTCTCTGCCTCCAACTGTCGGATGACTTTCTGTAGTTCGCTTTGTCTGTCATTCATTCCGTCGATGACTTCGTTCAGTGCAGCGTTCTCTCGCTCAAGCTCAGCAGCCTGCAGCTGAGACAGGAGCAGCTGGCGCACTGTGTCACGCACCATCTCCTCTTGGTCGGACAGTCTACGCACAGATAAGGAGGATGAAATATGATGATTATAACAAAATAGATGATGATAATGTTACAATGTTGATGACATTGATCATGATGGTGTCATCATGATGATGATTGTTATTGGTGGTGGTTGCCATGATGACCACGATGATGATGAATATCTTGATAGAGATGGTGGCAGTGGTGGATATGACGATGATGATGACGTTGCTGTGTTGATGATGATAATGACGGCTATGATGGCAACGATGATAATGATGACAACGACACTGTCTGGGCCACACTTTGAGTGGGACTACTCAGCACCTCTGAGTAGTCCCACTTGAAGAGGTGCTATATAAATTCTGGAATGAATGAATGACTTTTATACCGAGTGATGAGACTGCGTTGTTCCGTGAGAATGTCTCGGTGTCTTCTCGACATTGCATCCTTGTATTCCAGTTCTTTCGTGATCGCCGTCTTCTGCAGCAGCAACTCATTCTCCAGTCTCTTCAGCTGACCCTCAAGACTCGTCTTCTCCGCTCGACCAGATTCTCTACACAGGACAGGCAGTCGTAATCCTATTGTAACCGTAGGACAGGCAGTCGTAATCATATTGTAACAGTAGGACAGGCAGTCGTAATCATATTGTAACCGTGGGACAGGCAGTCGTAATCATATTCTAACCATAGGACAGGCAGTCGTAATCATATTGTAACCGTAGGACAGGCAGTCGTAATCATATTGTAACAGTAGGACAGGCAGTCGTAATCATATTGTAACGGTAGGACAGGCAGTCGTAATCTTATTGTAACCGTAGGACAGGCAGTCGTAATCATATTGTAACCATAGGACAAGCAGTCGCAATCTTATTGTAACGGTAGGACAGGCAGTCGTAATCATATTGTAACCGTAGGACAGGCAGTCGTAATCATATTGTAACCGTAGGACAGGCAGTCGCAGGCAGTCGCAATCATATTGTAACCGTAATTTCAAAATGCCTAATTCATTGATTCATTCATTGACAGCATTTCCTTTAGCACCTCTTCATGAGTGCAAGGGCCTACTCAGAAACACTCCCAACATCAGCGGGAGTAAATAATGGCTACTTAACAGCTAAGCACAGATCTTTTGCTTATTCGTGAGCAGCACTAATATAGTTAGTTTTGACCCTAGTCTGAGGTCTGAAGCCCTAAACGGTGGAAACTGTTCACCTGCATTTAATTGAACAGAAGCTAATTAGATTAGCAAATTTATAGTAGGACCTATTCGATGTGTTGCGTTAACTTGCGTACCTTAACCGATGGTATTTGTTCATCCAGTGGAGTTTCTGCTTCTCCGCCTGTTGTTGCAGTTCCTCGTACTGACCCATTGTCTTCTCCAGTTCCTCCTTCATCCGCTCAAAGTCTACCATCACAGACTGCAGCTGGATGTCCGATTCGTTGGTCTTGGTCAGCTGAGACCTCGGACTCTGCACAATGCAACCATCCCCAATAATTATGATGAGTTCTCTGCCCGGAGGCAGGTTCTATGGCTTGCGCCACCTGGGGAATGAGATGAGCGAGGGGTTTCCCGTTGCCTTCCTCACAGACAATTATGGGTAAGCAACTTGTCCAAGGTCGCTACTTAACGGCTCAAGTGGGGTTCGAACCTGCGACCCTTAGGTTACAAGGCACCGAATGTCCACTGCGCCACTTCGTCCAATTCCTGCTAGCCCGAGATATCTAAATCTCTGAATGTCCGCCAGCACCGGGGCTTG
>JAQFXW010004004.1:0-11422 GCA_034693945.1 Dendrobaena attemsi
TTAGGATGATTCATTGTCAGGTTTCAGAGATATATCAAAAACAATTTGGCTTAGTTTTTATTGAACCACGGTGTATATATATATCATAGATCATGGTTTGGCAATGAAAGTGCAAGTCGTTTTGGACAAAATAATTATAAAATGAAACTCGTCAGCTATAAATTTCAGTGTTTTTTCAGAGACTGGAGAAGATCATGAAGAGAGTGAAGGTTGATGAACCGGTGATAAAGGTACCAAATGTGAGTATAAAAGCCAACTACGATTCTAGCCGAATATATAAATCTTGAGTAGGACCAGTTTGGATCCATGGTCATTCAGTAATAATTAACTCTAATCATAAAAATGTCTTGATTGTTCATTACGACTGTTTTCATTATGAAGTTCACTATTAAGCCATTTATAGAAATTGTGTAATTATAATTATGTAAACGTTCAATTTGTTCATATCAAGCATACCCATGTAAAATCTGTTTGATCAACCAGTAGTTTTTTAATTGGTTAGGTGGAAGCGAGTAACACAACAGACCATCATCATTCTCCAAGTGACATTGCCCTTCAACAATCCACCGAACGAAGCAGCCTTGACTCTTCGCTGCAACGTGACACCGTCTCACCCGCGTCACTATCCGATGACTCTACAGCGCAATTCAAATCACCCCTACTACAGCATCTTCTCACCGGAAGGGCTAAGACGCAATCTGTTGTAGTCGGGAACTTTGTTGACGGTGACAAGACGGGCACAAAAAGCGAAATTCCAGAGACTATGAGTTGTCTGTACGAGGAACAGAAAACAGCGGAGGATCCGAGTCGTATTGTCCTATCACAGGAAATGGCAAGCTAGAAAGCAAGTTTAGGGGACTGGAACACCTAAGTCCATATCTTGTTGATTGTTTTAGTATTCTTGATAATTTTTTGTCAGAATTAGCCGCATCTTTGAATTTTAAATACTCTTTGTACTCTTTGCATACCGTTTGATGTCATTTAGGCGTTTTGATATTTTGCTTTCGAATACTGCCTTGATTAGACTTGCTTTCATCGCTTTTCCTAGGAGCTTTGACTGCAATTGGTGGTTCTGAAAGTGACCATAATGAGACTCGGTAGTGATCTGTTTTCAAAGTTAAATGGATCGCATAGTTCAGGGCTGAAAGTCAGCTCAAGTCATTTACCATATGTTGATCAAACAACTGAATGACTTGAGTTTGTCAAGTTGTTGTTTTGGGGAATTTTTGGCTGAACATTGTGAACAGCGTTGCTGATAATAATGATTGCTGACACAGCAAGGAGATGTTTTAACAGTTGATAAGAGCAGACATTTTATGCTTGCTTATCATATTCATGAAAATGAGCAGATTTAGGACTTTTTTGACGACTAACTATAATTACTGTGGTAATGATGGTGACACTTGAAATTCTTATTTCCAGTTGATCTTTTTGTTGAAAGTTCTAGCCATAGTTAATTTTATGGTGTGAAGTTTTTGGCTTTAAGTTTTGTTTCTGTACAGATCTCTGCAGATTATCATCTGCTATCTATGCTCTTTGTACCATTTATACAATTTGATAATACTGGTACATGTTTAATTAGAAACTGAGTTATGATATTAGGCAACGACCATACTACTAAGGCGTGGTAGCGCAGTGAGGAGTCGCCGACTTGCGTCCGAGGGGTCGCTGGTTCAATTTAGACCAAGCCACACGTAGGGACCTTGAGCAAGTCCTTCACTCACAATTGCTCGTGGCGCTTCGACGTGTAAACTCCGACACACCTCCGAGCTGTAGTCAGGACTGCCTCTGAGTAGTAGTGGACTTGAAGTGTGGTACAGAGATGTGTGAATAAATTAGAATCAAATGAGTTTGTCATGATGTCTTTCAGACAGTCTGCTAAAATTTGTGTTTTGTTTGTAAGTCTTGTTGATTTGGACTTTTTGTTGAGTTGTGATTGTATATCATGCGATCATAATTGCAGAAAAAACATTAATCTTCAGATATCAAATTTGCCACGGTGAAGTTAAGTTGTTACATTGAAGAATCATTTTAATGACATATACATTTTTTTCTGGTAAAACTCTGTCTAACTTGCATTGTTATGATGAATACCATTTAAGACATATCCTTAAAATGCAGTGGGACAGATCTCTTGAAGACTATTATTGTTGATGGTGACATGTAGTAGGCAGGCCATGTATTTGTCCTTTGTGGTAGCTGAATGGTTGGTTTGTCTTTCTGCTTGGAATGGGGATGATCAAGCTTCCACAGCTTTAGAGACAAGTTGCTAAGACACAGGTTGTTGAATGTTGATATATGCCTTACATTGGATAGCCGCACTATGTACTCCAAAATATGACCATGGATACCCTTGCAGATGATATAATGATAATAAGGCAATTATTATTAATGTGCAGTTAAAATATATCTGATTATAGCTACAATACAGGTTCTGCACTTTTCAACTGTAGCTCAGGGAGAACATGCTGTTCTTGGCTGTTTGCCACTCTACTGCTGAAGTAATCATTTTAGGAATTTTTACATAATTTGTCGACTCCAGTAAGCAATACCATTAATTATTTGGAGAAACTGAATCAACAAATTGCTGCTTAGAACCTTAGTGTTGATTTTGTGATGATTACATGCCATAGCTATATGGTGGGCCAAAATAAGTAATTTACCTATGTTTTTCGCTAATATTTCGGTCAAAGTGGGATTTTTTTTAGTAAAATTCCACACACTGTAGTTCATATTTGCGTGTAACTGCCAAATTCCACCAAAATATTTCAAAAAGAACAAAAGTTATGCAACTTTTAGTGAGTCCACCCACTTATTTTTGACATGTTAGTGTATTGCAACAACTAATGATTTTTATTCAAGTAATAATTGTTATCAATACAATACATACGATACAACTAAACTTTTGTGACGCGCTCTAACAAGACAACTTAGACAAGTCTTGCACGAAAGCGCGTAGCGTTGCATTCCTAGTCAATTAGTCATAGTACAGTGCAAACAGATGGGTTTTCAATTTAGACTTAAAATGTGGAGGAGTTGTAGATTGACGGACTGAAGTTCACCATAATTCCTGTTTGTGCGAAGTATGGTATAATCCCCTTGCGTGATTGATCGGGAGTCCTCTGGAACTGGCATCAGAGCATGACGTGACCATAGATGTCATATGCAAGGGAGAAGTACCGGAGTGGATGTGGTACATGAGGAGAGAGACTTTAAAGGCGATTCGGGCACGAACAGGAAGCCAGTGTAGTTGTTTTAGAGATGGAGTGATGTGATCTCTATGGCCAAGACCTTTCACCAGTCGAGCTGCCGCATGTAGTCGAGCAGCCTCATGTAGAACAGATGATAACGGCTTTACAGTTGATGAGGGAAGACCGGATAGAACAGAGTTGAAGTAATCAACTGTATCATTCCTTCACCACTTGTGCTCAATATGTCCACAATCAGTAGCAACTAGCCACACATGTCCTTAGTCCCCTTTATCAAGTTTTTAATGGTTTTCTTGATGGGTTTCGATTGTGGTACTGTTATGGTATCTTATTCAGTTCCCTCTAGGATATCAAAAATCCTTTAGAAAGAAACTTAGAATCTGTGCCTGTAGTCGGGTACTGATGGTAAAGACATTGAAAGCGAGTTGAAATGTAATATAAAAGTTTTTTTGTATGACAGTTATTTCAGATGCAACATTAAAAATCGTTTTACTTTTGTTTCGTTACACATATTTGAATCAAGAGATTACAAGAGGTGGACTCGCTAAAAGTGCTGTCACTTTTGTTGAGTTTGAAATATTTTGATGAAATATAGCCATTATATATGTAGATATGAATTACCGGTACCTTGAAGTCTGTCGAATTTTTTTTAAACTTTCTACGTTTGGCTGAAATATTAGCAAAAATCTGTTACACATTTTTGAACTATCAAAAAAACAGTCAATGGGTTTACTAAAAGTCATATAACTTCTGTTATGTTTGAAATATGTGTGTTAAATTTGGCAGTTATACATAAATAGGAACTACCTTTCAATCTGAAAAATATGATTGAAAAAATTGCCTATATTTTTACCAAAATATTTAAAAGAAATATACGAATATTTAAAATAAACATAGGGGGTTACTTTTTTGGCCCACCCTGTTTATTACTAGAAATAATAATAGAACTAGCTGCACTGTTGGCTAATTTTAAGTGAAATAACAGTCCGTTGTCGTAGATTACAAGATGCTGTCCAATTAGTTACAATACAGTTTTGAAATGAAGCATTTGCCCTATTCTCTGTTAAAATGACCCTACAAAGGGTGGATGAATCAAAAGGCAAAAGACAATGGATTTGGATTCAAATGAATCCATCTGTTTTTCTAATGCGAAAGAATCATGATTGTTGAAAATGAGAGTCTGTCCTGCCTTTGCATTTTCAAATTTTTTTATGTAGTTTCGGAATTCTGGAACAGTTTGAGTGTGAATGTTTAACAGGATATTTCTGAATCAAAGTTAATGAAAATACTATGTGTATTACTGTTAATCAGTTTTGATGTAACATTTTGATGTTCAATACTGCAAATATTTCTAAGCAATCAACTTTGAATTTATTGAAGCTTTGACTAAGTGACTAAGTAACAGCCAAAGTTTCACTGCCATGTGTCTTTGAATAGTTTTAACGGCTGCAATATTATTATTTTCAGTGAAATGTAGGTAAGGACCTACTAGCAGAATGATAATATTATAATTTATGACCCTTAAATGTGCTGTATGTATGGATGTGTAGTAATTGTGTACATTGTACAGTTTGTAGGTATCTATATTGATGCTTACTTTAGCACCTTTAAAGTACCTGTCAGCAATGGTGTTCTAGTGTAGCACAACTCGTGTTGAAGTTCATTATGAAGAACAATTTCTCCTGTGAACTTTAAAAATTTGAGTTTATTCACTCTAATTGTTTGAAAAGGTTATTGTCTCTTAACTTGAACTGTTCTTGAATATTTTATTGCAACATTCGAATGATATTATGGTACCTATACCACAGAAGTTGCAAAGTTGCTAAACTTAGGTGAAATTTTAAGAGTTGAATTGCCAATCTAGCTGACTTGTGTGAAAGTTTTCTTGTAGTCATGCTTATTGATCTCTTTCTTTAATTTATAATTCCTAAAATGTCGCACTATCTTTTGATATTTCTTAGTTAATTCCAAGATTGTTTGTCAATTTGGTGATGTTCAAATAAACTGTTTTGAGTTTTGGTTTATTTCTGGATCTTGGTCTGGGATATTTCGGCAGTAATCTTGCTAAGTGATTTAATTATGACAGCTGATTTCTGTTTGAGCAAAGTGATTTGGGAAGTGGCTAATTCTTGTTACACTTATACAGCTGTATTATTAAAAACATTTAGCAGTATTACTTCGTGAATGATTTTTACGCTTGCAAAGTCGCACCAAAATGAAAACCTGATGTGCAGTTTGTCATTTGGCAGGCGAAAGGCATGGGTTAAGACTGTAAATTTTTGAGTAATATTAAATTTGTTCACATGGAATTCCACTAACTGTTGGATGAGACCATTTTTCATGATCTTGGACTGTGCTTTAATATCTTCCATTGTTAGGCCTACCTGTTATAACAAAACATCTGTCCAGCCTTTTACACAACCAAAAGTTATCTAGAACCTGAACCTTTTTCAGAACTTCATTCATTAATGTAGTAGTAGTAGTAGTAGTAGTCACTTTTATTGATTGCCAAAGCACATACAAACTAGACTGTACATACAAATAATTTCGCAACAGGCATCAAAGAGAGAACTCAAAAAGGACCGTATGGGTCCCACTATTTTAAAGAGCCACCCAAATACACAATAATGCTGTACCGCAGTAGCAACAACCGTAATAATTTTAACTATGTATGTCTAAATGACATTTGGGAGAAAAAAACCACACTGGCATACAGGTGGGCTTATCATGGCATACAGGTGGGCTTATCATGGCAGGACAGTGCAGCTCTGACAGTAAACACTAAACAGGTCTCCACAGAACCTGATAATGGTATCATAGGGTAACAACATTGCATGCAACAGTCCATAACGTCAATATTACTCATAAATCAACGGATTCGAATCAACTAATTAGCCGCACCGTAATTAATTAATTACTCCTTTCCGCTGGGCCAACCGTGGAATCTCGACCCCGGCTGATGCATAAAATAATAACAGAGGGACAGGTGGGTGTCTATGATGTTCGATGATTACCTGATGGCAGGATCTTAAGCCTGGGATCCGTTACATCGACTGGGATGTAGTCCTTCAGCCAGCTGACCGTCGGCTCTGGGGTCCCAGTGGCGCTGCAGACGATCGTCGTGCTGCGGTCCTTCTCGACCGCCTTCAGCGACGGACTCTCAACGATGCGAGGGTAGCCGTTAGGAACTGCAACAAGCAAGAGAACAGAGAAATAAATAGGTTAAATAAATGAATAAATAAATGGTAGAGATTAACGTGCCATAGTTCGTAAGCAGTCGAAAGATATCGATGAAACGATTCAGAAGCACCTGTCCGTTTGAATGGACGCCACGCCATTTTAGGTCCCTGTGTAAGGACCGTGCTAGCCCGAGATTTTTAAAGGTTGGTATACTACGCATCTATACAGTGGTTTAGTTGTCCAAAATGAACTGGGGTCAACAACTGGACTCTGGGATGCCATATATAAACCACCAATAAAACTGATGACCTTCTGTAGTCATATCTTGTATGTCTCAGTTGAATTCTTCGACGCGATCCTAAATTTTTCCTTGTCAAAGGCTAAGAAAATGATAACTTTTTTGGTAATTACTCAAATTTTCAATAAAAAGTCCTAGTATAGCCTCTTCCTCTTTCTCTCCCCTCTTTTCCTTTTTCAAGCCACAAAAGGAACCAATTTCTTCCGCCTAATTGGGGAGGAAGTCGGACAAGTAACTGGGTGTTCAACCCCCCTTCCCCTAAGCTGATAGTAAGTAAGTAAGAAGTGAGTATATTCTGTAACGACCAATTTCCAATCGCACTTTTGTGTATACATTTCTAATAACCACTGTTTGTGACCTAACAATAAATGAAAGAAGTATAATTAATCCCTAGTAAGCAAATTGCTAACCCACAAGTCAGCCCGTTATGCAAACCGACTATATCTCAGTCAAGTCTAACTGGTGCGAATAATCTATATTTATCAAAATTTAGTAGACACGTAGATACAATTTCTCCACAACATCTACTCTGTTACAAAAGACCTTTGAAAATTCATTTCCCAGTGTCTTCGCTTACTCAACAGCATCTTTTATATTTATGCGCTGCGTCCAGTCAGCTACTTATTCAGCAGCGTCTTCATAATGCAGAATTTTTCCTTCATTCCACAAGATCATCATCATTTCCTTCCACACAGTGTCTGTGTTCATTTACTGCATCCTAAATCATTCTGCCAAATGACAGCCTCAGTCACTTAGATAAATCAACAGACTCCTAAAGAAAATATGCAAGAAGAGGTTAACTGCCCTAAAAGCCTTATTAAACGGAGTAGTTACCACTAAATACCCTTCATCGAGCATTTAAACTACAAAGAACAGCCGTCAGTTTGCAATAATTAATCACTTCAAAGGCTATAAAACTGTCTTTCAAAGTTCATGCGGTTTCTAGAGTATGCATGCAGCATCTCATTCTTTAGACCATTCGTTAATACAAATTCAGTCTGTCAACAGAAGATGCATCCAACCTAAGCCTGTCAGTCCTCTCCCTGTCAGTCCTCTCCCTCACCGTCAGATCTCTCCATTGACAGAGACGCTCAATGACTGCTCATTTTATAGCCAAATTAGCAAGGGCACCAGAGCATAGGTGAAGCAGAAACCTTGAAGGAAAATTCTGACCTGATGGGAATTTGAACTCTGTCTTGCTTTGACAATCCAACAGCTAGCCACTAGAATATATCACATTCTAACAGGAAGTTAGTTCTCTTTTGGAAAGTCATTAATCTAAGAATTCTCCATCTATAAGTAGAGACCCATTCTACAATAGACTACGCCTGAATGTATTACGGTGAATACCATAATTTAATTCCGAACTCAGCCAATGCGATTACTACAATATTTTTAACTACTTTTGAGGCACTGTTGACCGTAGTATATCCGTGTTCCCCGTGTCAAATATAGACTTCAAAAATTAAGTTGAAATTATTTAAGAGAGAGTAGTACAATTGATTTTTAATTCATATTGTCCCAATGGGACTGCTTTCCTATTTGACATAAACAATGTGTCCTTAGCTTTGGCCTTGAACCATTCTGCAGTAAGTATGGCCAGTTCAGCATTTAATATTTGATAAAAGGAATTAATGTAAATATGGGAATAAAAAACATATATAATATATATCTATATACGGTAGCAGTGTGTTATTATACATTATACATTGAAGTGTGTACAATGCTTGTATATATAAGGACATTGTGTGTGTAATATATGTCCAGGCTAGTAATTACAGTGTTGGCATTACTCTTTCGTGACTGGAACTGCGTATAGGAAGAGCGAAATTGAGGCATTTGCATTTCAGATAAGGGCCACCACGGAAGGTGGTCAACAACCCACCACCGTGGTGGAGGGTGGGGGGGGCGACCCCAGCACCCTGGTAGTGGCGGCCAGCATCCCATCATCAATCTCAAGGCTGTTGCGTTGGTTGTCGTTGCAATGCTAGGGCGGAGACGACAACGACGACGACGGTGCCATCATCACGCTCCGCTGCACACGCAACCAGCAGACCAACTGATGACGATTGCACTCCATTAATGTCACTTCTCATCAGTTCCGTTCTGTTCAAGCGCTCCTGCTGCGGAAGCTGGTGCTCTCAGGGATGCACGGATCTGTTCTCCCATCCCTCAATCCTCCCTCCCTCTGTCATCTCGTTTGCATTCAGTCAGCCGAATTATAAAGCGAATAGGGATGTCTAGACATCCAGTTACAGCACGACAGCAAAGCCCCGATCCAGCGTTTTTCATTATGCATACTTGCACAGTGTAATAAAATGTATCAAAGGATTCATATAGGCTGCTCACTGAAAAAACAACATGAAAACCACCGATGCCCTAAAGACTGGAAGATTTAGGTCAAGGTCTATTTTTGTATAAGTGACCAAAGACTTTATACTACAATTTCTTTACTTACAAATGACCTTCTATATTAATTACATTCTGCTTAGTAATGAATGAATGACCATATTCCACATTCTGTTTAGCAACAGATAACCCCTATACTATTGCTATTTTCTGTTAATTGCGAATGACTTACCATATATACTGCAATCTTTTTAGTGACAAATGACCCTATAACTGCATTACATAACATTACATGAATCATTCAATACATTACCGACAGGGTACCTTCCTCTGCTTCAGGGCCGCATTATCCACAAGGCTGACGAGGCTGAAGCCTAGGGGCCCATCAAATCCTAGGGCCCACCAACAGCAATAATATTTTGCGTTTTATTTGTTAAATGTTGCTTGAATTTGAATAAAACTAGAAATATTGTGATTCATTCTTATAGAAGAGAATTATATTCAGCACATATTCTTAATATTTAAAACAAATTCCCCCTACGAAATTCTCTGACTGAATAAATCAGATGACCTTTTTATTCACTCGTGAATTATATTTTCTCCTGCGTTAAGACCATTTTGTAAATTGTGCAAAAGGAAAGCACGAAAGTCACGAGAGGTCGTCATGTCGAGGGGTCCACAGAAGCCAGTAGCCTCTGGGCTCGCCAGGGGTTTATACGGCCCTGTGCATAGTTACATGTAGGCCTACATGTAGCACGTACAAGGCCTACTTTCTTCCAATACATCAAGAACACGACCAGCTAAGCCAGACTAAAGACATTGCTTGAATGTCTTCATTGAGATATCGATATCTGACATAGAAACCGTCTGAATGTATGTGTCGGTCTATAGTTATTATTGTCTGCTTGTATCTCTCGCTGTCTCCGTCTGCAATTAGCTCCCCACACTCTGCTCAGTCTGTCTGATCGGGCGTCTGTCTGATGACATGTAACTGCCTGTCCGTCCATCTCTCTTGTAACCTTTGTGCGTCTATCTTAAATGCAAGATGTCTGGTCTGATACTAAGATCAGTGTTTTAGTTGTCGGGGGGAGGGGTGGGGGTGTTGGACTCCCAGTTACGTGTCTAAGCCCTCAATTAAGTGACTAGAAATGTGTTAGGGTTCAGGAACTGACCCCTCCTGTCTTTGGCCACTCGAAAAAAGGCAAAAAGAGGGAGAAAATGAAACATTCAAAGGTACGCAGAATATTTTCATAGAAAAATACGAGTAATTACACAAAAAGATCGTAGATTTTTTTGGGATGCACGTTTAGAAATTTGTTGCCTCAGACAGTTCAAATTCTTGACCCCCCTCAGTTAATTTGGGACAACTATAACACTGACTAAGGTTACAAATCCCGACCAAAACGTTAACGTTTAGAGCTTGTATGGCCTAAGGTTTTCTCGGTTTTTCTTAATCCAAAATGTTTTACCAGTGCATCATTTCTTCGTGTTATAATTTTTACAGTGGTATGATTAGGTCACGATGTCAAGGATGGACAAAGATTGGGATTTGTGAAAAAACAAAGTAGGCGAAAAGCGATTTAGGCCTAATTAAAATTTTGATCGTGCGAATAAGAGTTTTAATTTTGAAATTTATGTGTGGGTATGATACGTGGAGGCTGATGTTGAACGAATTGCGGGTCTACCTTTGCGTTAGGGAATAAAGTCCCTCCCATTCAGATGCATTGGCCTACGCCCTATATATAGCAGGATGCAGCAATTATGTAAGCTAGTATAGGCATACTCTCATAGGCGTAATTTGTGGGGGTATAAGCGGTGCATGTACCCCCACTTTCTAAAGTGGGGATCCCGTACCCTCACTTTTTCAAACAAAAATAACGAAACGTCATTCCATATTGTACTTTTGGAGCTTTCTGATGTAGAATAAGCCACAAAAGGAACAATTTTATTATACTCCCACTTGTTATTAGGCCTATCAAAGTAAACTTGCAGACTACACTGTACCCCCCACGTTTTAGACCAAAGTAATCTTGGAGAATTAATATGTACCCCCCACTCTTTATACCAAAGTTACGCCCCTGTCTACTCTGCAGGGAAGAACGCCCATTATAATATTCCCTATACGTGTATATATTGTAGAAGCTCAAGGATACAGCAGCTGCTGCAGCTTAAATTAGGGCTACCACAATATAGTATGGTCAATATCGGTAAAGGTTGAATCGGAAGGTTCACCATTATCTGGAATGGAAATATAATAAATTATGTCATATGAGAACAAATATATATTTTTGTACAGTAGGCTACATGGTGATAATAATAGTCTTGAGTAGAGCCTAACGGTTCATTGCTATTTAGGCCTAAGTTTCCACCTCTGAGAACAATAATT
>JAQFXW010004005.1:0-11419 GCA_034693945.1 Dendrobaena attemsi
ACGTCACATGACCAGACAATCATCATCAAACAGCCGCCATCGTTGGCTTTATACAATGTATATAACAGAGTTCTGCTTGTTTAAGTGGCTTCTGTAAAAAGCCCGTCGGAGATCCTGTATAGCCTACATCGTAGATCATACATGTAATGTGGCTGTGTCCAGAGGCGTAAGTTTGGTCTAAAAAGTGGGGGGGTACAAATTTATTCTCCGAGATTACTTTGGTCTAAAAGTGGGGGTACAATGTATTCTCCAAATTTGCATAAATAGTTGGGTATAATAAAATTGCTTTATTTGTGGCATATTCTACATCAGAAAGCTCCCAAAAAACAATTAAACAATATGGAATGACGTTTTGTTATCTTTTGCTTGAAAAAGTGGGGGGTACAGTACCCCCCCCACTTCAAAAAGTGGGGGGTACATGTACCCCTTGTACCCCCCACAAATTACGCCTATGGCTGTGTCAGTTGTTCACTTACTACTGATTGATGCTTACGCGTTTCTAGGGACGGAGACTACGGTGGCAACCTGTTAGACAACCTGTTGTCTCGAATGGAACAGTATGCCTACAACCTGGAGACGCTCGTCGAAGAACGCACCGCAGATTATCTGGAGCAGAAGAAGAAGGCGGAAGACCTGCTCTACATGATGCTGCCTAGATCGGTTGCCGTCCAACTGATGCAGGGAGAAGCCGTTCAGGCCGAGAAGTTCGAATGCGTTACGATCTACTTCAGCGACATCTGCGATTTCACGACCATGTCAGCGGAAAGCACTCCCATGCAGGTCCGTCTATTCGAATCCCTAAAACTGCATTTCATCAACTTGTGTATCCGATGTTGGGCCTAACTGGAGTTTGTGTAAATCATAGTACTGTCTAGCACCTGGTGTAGTAAAGTACATAGGCTACTTAATTAATTACTTAGTCGTAGCCAATTATAATCTATTCGTATCGATTTTTATCTAATCTGTTCATATCAAACATTTTGTCTGTTCTTTGTGTTTTGTTTTTATCGTCAATTTCCCAAACGAAATTCAAACTGAAAGAAATTCCAATTTGCTTAGAAACAGCAACTAAAGTCGGTTCATCAGGTCAAAAGAGTTGACGGCAAGAACAATCATGGTAGACCTAGTTGATCATAATTTATGATGAAGGCCATCATGGGTGTTGAAAAAGTTATTAATTTATTTATTTATTTGCTAAATTTGTAACGCGCCCAAGGTCTCACCGAAATGTGAATCTGAGGCGTCTATAGTCAACCGCCAGGTGGAGTGCAGTTTAGTTATCAAAGTGCAGATTAGCCTAGTTCAGATCAAAAGCGATAAGTTATCACAATTATAAAGATGACCTATTTAATGACTAATGTCATCATGGGTGTTTGAAAAATTATAATTATGATGATGCTGACAAAACGACAACAATGATAATTAAGAGTGCTTACTTTTTATAGGTCGTCGACTTACTGAATGACCTCTACACGACCTTTGACGAAATCATTGATCTTTTTGATGTTTACAAAGTACGTTGTTCAACCAAATTTTCTATACGCATTAGTAAAATCGCAAATACGAATTTTCGAGACTTTTGCCTGACTCCATATTACTTATCTTGCCTTGCTACATTCCATCAGCAATTATTTATTAATATATTATTTATTATATTATAGCATACATATGCAAATAGTTAAACAGCGGATAGTTCTTCGATGTTAAGGCCCTAAACTTCCTAAACTATATAATTCAGTTTCTGCAAGAGGCTTTACACTAATACCCCTATAATCTATTGAAACCGACATTTCTATAGGCTGTAGCAGTGTAGAGCTTTCAAGAACCTCCTTTAATCGTTCCTAATAACTCTCTATAATGTCACTGGTCTGAATAATTACGACAGAAGGTAAAACTATTGCAAATTGATCTAAAAGAATAGTATTCAAAGGAAGATTGCTACAAGAAAGATACGAAATAAAATAAACCAAGCTTACATATTCATAAAATATAGCCTGTTATAGTTTTATCATTAGTTTTATGGCCTATAGGCATACTACAATTCACTTTAACTACAATACCACCACCCCAAAGTCAGACCTGCACCTCAACGTGGTGGTGGAGGGGGTGAACAGCCAGGTAAGGACTGCTTGTTGAGACTGTACTGAAGGACCGCCTATAGGACGGTACGCGAGGTGTGCAGGCTCTCCAAGAACTCTAATAAGAACGGCTGGCTAACGCAGGCGGCAGGTTTTGGAAGGACACCTAAGGGCGGAAGAGGTCTGACAGGACCCAACGGCCTTCTTGCCCTACCAGGAGAGGATTGGTCACCATCTGGCAAAACAACCAAGAAAGCTTTACAAGATGTCGACTGGATACTGATTATACCAGAGGCAAACCTACATGGTCATTCGGGGCGGCTGGACGGAGAACAATGATTGTGATGATGGTGATGATGATTCACTCAAAATTAGGCGCTGTCTTCACCACATCAGTGCATGCCACTGTTATACAGCTCCGTTAAATGTGTTGCATTGAATAAACTATACAAAATGTGTATACATTACAGTATTGCTTTGTATAATCTGCCGTGTATACGTGTGATAGGTTGAGACGATTGGTGATGCTTACTTCATCGTTTCTGGTCTTCCCGTTCGCAACGGTAGTCTGCACGCGAGGGAGATCGCTCGTGCCGCCATTACTCTCCTCAATGCCGTCAAGTCTTTCAAGATACGACACAGACCATACGATCAGCTGAAGCTCAGAATAGGCATCCACTCAGGTAGACAATCAATCAACCACTCAGGTAGACAATCAATCAACCACTCAGGTAGACAATCAATCAACCACTCAGGTAGACAATAAATCAATCACTCAGGTAGACAATCAATCAACCACTCAGGTAGACAATCAATCAACCAGCTTTAAGAGTCAGGTCATCTTGATGATGTAATGACCAATTATCGCATCTTGAGAAGCATAATTATAGGCCTACATTGTAACTTCGAGCACGGACCTTGGGAGGCTGGGACCAGAGTTCGCCCCTATACTCGGGGTTCACGCTTCGAGGTCTTGCTGAAATGTCAGCTTTAGGGATTGTAGTGGCCTCTATTGCAGCCCAACAGGTAGGGCCCGGCTCCTCAATTGACCTAAACAATTGAACGCCTATATTGGGACCGACAACAGCTACACTTCATTGTATAGGCCTTCTCCATATGGATCGTAGCCCATACATTTACAACGAGAATGGGAAATATCGAAAGGCTTTAGGGACATTCAAGATAAATTTCAAGATAAATTTCAAGATGAATTTAGCTAAGTTTTGTGAAGACCCCTATAATGGCCTACATACCCAATTGGTGCTTGTGAGCTTCATAATGTGCCGGTGACTCTGCTACACTACAGTCAAGTCGCTTAAATGTGCTATAGCTATAGTATAGGCAACTGCATGTTTAACTAGAGTCTTATTAGTTTCATGCATGGTGCTGAATTAACTACCACTGCAGGTCCTGTATGTGCTGGCATCGTTGGCATGAAGATGCCTCGCTACTGTTTGGTCGGTGATACGGTCAACACTGCCTCCAGAATGGAATCAAATGGCGAACGTAAGTAAAACATTTAATCTATTAAACTACTTTCTATAGGCGCATACAAATGTCACTACTATCAGCCCTTTGCCTCAACTAGTGTCATGTGACTAGGCCTAATTTAGTGGTATAAAGGCAGTGACGATAATAATGTAATGTAGATCGTCAAAAATTTCTCAGCGCCCACAAAAGCCACGTCAGGGAGACCAGCTTATTCACCGGCGCTATACCAAATCAAATCCACAATAGCCAATTAACTCCTTGTCCGTTCCGGTGCAAGGTCAAATCTGAAATGGTCAAGCTGAGGAAAGTCAAGAGACAACAGGATGCTACGGTGGAAATAGTTGATGATGGACGCAATGATAACAACGATGAGGATGATGATAATGATGACGGTGATGGCAACGGAATGATTATGACAATAGCAATGGCGTTGATGGATTGTCGTGTGTAGCTCTGAAGATACATGTCAGTTCTCGGACGAAGCTACTCCTCGACTCATTCTCTACATTCGAACTCGAGCTACGCGGAACGGTTCCAATGAAGGTCGGTATAAACATCGGTTCCGTAATTATATAGCTCATTAAGAGTAAACTCTCGAGGCACTTTAATCTGACAGTCCAAAAACTTTCTATTAACTCACATTAGCTTAATTGATGGTGGCTCACAGACAGTTTTTTCAGTAATTCTGGAACTCGACCTCGGACCACCACGGACTTTTCTCATTGACTATACCCTCTTGACTTTACGCAGCGCTCGTGAATTAGCTGGTGCCCAGCGCTTAGCTTTACAGAGCGCTTTAGAAGTGTCGAGCTTACGATTACGATTACGATTAATTATAGACCAACATATCTCATAATCAATTTGATATAACTATTGTATTTGTTGCCGAGGCAGTGATTGAGGAAGTTATAGTCACAAAGAGACTATCATAGTTATTAAATCGACATTCCATGCCAGTCTACCTAATTAGTCATCATTAAAATTAAGAGTTATATAGCCTAGGTCTAATTTTATGTGCCATGCTCCTTCTCTTGTTAGAAATCAAAACACAGACTCGACGCCGTCAAATCTATAAAAAAAATCGACACTGATCACACAATGAGCTCAAACTCGGAATAGACATCCACTCAGGTTCCTGTATAATTACACACGTAGGTTGTATGGCCCCTGTGCAGGCTAGAGAATACCTACTGACTTATTTGTAGGCATCTCATTTATACTTATTTATATTTAATTGAAAGATTTCTATAGCTCCTCTTTAAGTACACCATACTCTTCAGATACGCTTCTGACTACAGCGTGATGCTGAGTCAGAGTTAATACACCGAAGTGTCTCATTTACTGGCGAAGGAATTTCTAGATCCGCCGCTGACAAGACTCAAACCCACAGACTCAGCGCGTTACAATTGAAGGGCTCGTTTCGAAAATATGTTAAATCACATGCTTAAGTATAGAACCCAACAGGTTTTGGAAATAAGCCCTTCAATAAGCCTTAAGCCGAACACTTTAAGCCTCTGTCCAATCAGCCACCGAGCCATTATATAGGTAAAGTCGATCGCATTTGGTATATTATACTTCATAGTTGCATTGCATATTTATTTCAGGGCAAAGGTGAGATGGTCACGTGGTGGCTGCTGGGAGAGGTGAACCCGGACTTTCCCGAACTCGCTCCTCCCGGATTCTTGGACACAAAGGCGGATCCCAACTTCAAGATATTCTAGAATCTAGAAGTCACACAACGAGCAGTGGACAATGAAGTGCAACAGTTACTGTGCATGACATGTGCATGCAACACTAAGTCAACGTGGACCATAGCAGTTCTTATAAACCAGCGAAGAACAGCGGCGATTTTCATCATTTCTTGAACATAATTATACATGCAGATACCCTGAAGTTCAGTATTAGCCTAACTGCTCATTCCGGACATGCCTATTGAGGGCGATTTGATTAGGGTTACGATCGAAATGTCTACATTATAATTATGTACATGTAATCTATACTATAAAACACAGTTAGCCTAAAACGGTGGATGTTTGTCCGGTAGTTGTTATATCGGGGACGCCTTGGTATCGTGCTGGTCGGTTCAAACCACGTTATAACGCGTCTTGAGAGTCGGTTAGGGTCAGGGTTTTTGTTGTCTGTATTGCCATTGATATGCATATTAAATCGCTAAATATTTTGCCAGTAAGATAGGCATATCAGCCCGGGTGAGCAGTCGGTGATATTTTAGGTCTATAATAGCTAAGGCCGTCAAAATTACGCTTGGGAAATGACCCGAGCGTAAGCCGGGTAGGAGAGCTGGTTTTATTATAACAATACTTTATAGTCGTAATGCAACAATAAGCTGCAGTTTGAGATGCGATTATTCAGACACTAATCGACTCAATGATTATGTGACTAACGATAACACATCCATTGGCAAGCTCATATTAGAGCCGTCAGCACGGCTTTAGCAGCAGACTTCCTAGAATTACATAGTCCTCGGGCTGGTATACGATTGTGAGCTCCATGGTGCAACCATTCGATCACGAGAGACAGACTTTGAGACACGATAATTGTGCATTGCCGTTTCAGATTGCCAGTAACCGTCGAGTGTCAATACACGGTTCCCTTTTGAAGTCGACGTTTATAGTCTTAATCAGAAGCCTCAGGTTAAGTAGCATGTAGGTTAAGTAGCCTATAAACGAGTAAGTGGTCTTTATAATTATCATCGCCACACAAAAGCCCTCACTTTGCAAGAACAATGTAGGCCTGCGTGATTATACCATGGGAACGGTAACACAGACTAATAATCGCCGGTGGAAAAACGATTTTATTAACAGTTTGCTGCGATTTGTTAAGAAGCATGCTTTAGGAATTATTCCGTTTGTCGATAAAAACGTTTGGGGCATTGAATAGTGTTACAGCGTTCGCCTTTGGCAGAGTTTAAGTAAGTAAGTAGGCCTATAGGGCCTAGGTAGAAGAATGTTCATGGCGTTTCTGAAAGTACACCGTGGTTAAAAAAAGTTAGCCAAATTGTTTTTAAATATAGCTCTGTTACCTGACAATGAATAATTCTAAAATTTTACAGATATTTAGAGACGTGAATCAAAAACGTTATTCCAAAATATCATATAATTCCAACATAGGCCTACCGTATATTTTATATGAGTCTTGAAACTTCATATAGCGAAATTTAAGTTTACAAGCAATTTTCTTTCAGATTTTGTAAAAAGAATTGGGCTAATTCTAAAACGAAGACATTTTTAATATTTTTTTGGAAGAAATTCTCAGTTGTAGGCTAATGTTTTGATGATTTAATTATCGAAAATGTGCAAAATGTCCTCCTTCTGCTTGTAGGCAAGTCTGGATGCGCTGGCGCCATTGACCGACAGCCCGTCGATTATCCTCTAGCCTATCGTAATATTGCCTTCTTTTTGAGCAGGAAAAAACGGAAATCATTGTCTTTCGGAAATACCAATAAAAAATTATAGTTCATGTTTTAATATTTTGTTCATAACATAAAAAATTGGTAGTTAAAGTTTGGCGTACATTTTATTAAATCAAGGAGTCGAAATTTGATTGTAAATCTATTTTTCGATATATGAAGTTTGAATACTCATATAATATTTATGGAAAGTTGGAATCAAAAAGAAGTTGCGCCCATAAAAGAATTAATTAAAAACGACAAAAGACGACGTTTTATGACCCTGTGTAAACCTTGCGAATTACCGGTATAGGCGCCGCCTAGGCCTATGCAGCACACACACATTTCGACTTGCAAGAGGGCGCTAATTTTCAAGCCGTAGACAGAACGCCGGGTAATCGTTTTACAAGCTTGGATCTCCTGCAACCAAATGGCGTAAACCATCAATAGTAGGTCTACTGCAGCGATCAGTTTGACAGCCAATTCTGCCGCAGTTCGTAGGCAGTATAATTTTGTTCTCTTGTTTTTGCGGTCGAGAGAATGGTGCAAACATGTTGTCGTTGTCGGGTTGCGTGAGAATGAATTGATTTATTTGACCCTTCGGACGACCCGGGTGGGCGCGTCGAACGTGCCTTCTGCAAAACACCATTCAGCGTTCGACGATTATGATTTACTAAGCTCGGCGATTACTTGGTCATCTCTTTGGCGCCAATTGTAGCTTTTACAGAAGGACAAGGCACGCATCGACAATGGCTGCATGCCTTCTCAAAAGACCAAAAAGGCCTACGACGATGACAAAACTAAAAGCAAGCCATGGAGGGTTCTATCATCATCATCATCATCATCATCATCATCATCATCGTCGTCGTCATCATCATCATTGTTGTTGTCATCATCATAATCATCGTGATTATGATTATCAGCATAATTATCGTCATCATTATCATCTTCATCGTCGTCGTTTTCATCATCATTATTATTATAATCATCATCATCATAATCATCATTATTGCCATCATCGTCATTCTGGACATAGCAGTAAGAATCACAGTCATTATTGTGCTGCTTGATCATCACTTAATCATTGCTTTGAGCATAACCTTAATCATAATCCTCATTGTTGTGTTATTCACTGCTTTTAAGGTATATCCTCTAGTCTAGTTGATTGACGAAAATGCCTGTTCGAGACATATTGGTAATGTTTTAATATCTAACGGTATATGCAGTAGTTTCCTGGGTTTAGCGACAGCTTATGACAACAGAGGCCGTTGCGGTCGGAAAAAAGTTGTCAAGCGTATTTCAGCTAGAAATAATTCTTAATCTATGGATTACATAAGTATAACAAAGTTTAAAATAATTATTAATGTTCTAGTTTATGCTTCTTAAAAGGTGTGCTATTTTCCATGCTGTTGAAACTGTAGGTGGTGAAACTTAAGCAGGTGGAACACACGCTGAACGAAAAGAGAATTCTTGAAGCCATCTCATTTCCATTTCTCGTTGGAATGCAGTACAGCTTTAAGGTATTATACCTGTGCATGATTGTATGCATAGGCCTACATGGGACCAGAGGGTCGTAGTTTCCAATCCACTTCAAGTCACCGAGTGAAGACCTTGAGCAAGCTCTTCACTCACAACTGCTCTGTGGAGGAGGGGGCTTAGTATATCGGATAATACACTAGCATAAAGAATAATATCAGAGCTAAGATAGGGTCTTGTAGTTATACTCAACCTTTATTCGCCAGCCTGCGTAGTAAATGAGGCACTATAGAAAATGTCAAATCCGACTCAGCATAGACGCTGTAGTCGGGAACGACTCTGACTTATTGTACACATGACGAGGCCTTTTAAACACCTTTAAATGAATGACTAGATAACAATCATTACCGAAACCTGGTGACGCTGCCACTGAATAATATCTTGTCAATTGTAGGACAACTCCAATCTTTACATGGTGCTAGAGTTCGTAACAGGAGGAGAGATGTTCTCACATCTACGAAGAATCGGGAGATTTAGGTCAGATTCAGCTATATTATAGTCTTAGCCTAACCCTTAGTTAACGTGTAAGACTGCTCCAGAAGTAGAATGAATGTAAGTATGTGTGTATGTATCTATGTATGTATGTATGTATGTATATATGTATGTATGTATGTATATATGTGTTTGCGTGTATACACTGACTATTGAGGCGGCTCCGACTAAAGTCAGGAGGTGTGTCGAAGTGTACACTCCAATGCACCTTAGGACTTGCCCATGGACCCTACACGCAGAGCTTTGGCTGGGAATCGAACCCGCGACCCTTCGGACCAAAGGCTGCGACTCTCCCACCCGCGCCACCACGCCTCAAATGAAGCCTCACTTGTCAGAGTAACGAGTATGTAAGTAAGTAAGACAATAAATTGGTCAGCTCCATATTGAAAATGTTTGTAACTAATACTTTTAATTTAATGCGTTCTGTGACATTTCTTTACTCTTTAGTGAACCTCATTCGCGCTTCTACGCCGCCCAGATCGTCCTGGCGTTTGAATATCTCCACTCTCTCGATCTCATCTACCGCGACTTAAAACCGGAGAATCTTCTCATTGACTCGCAGGGTTACCTCAAGGTAAGCATCCAAACCTCTGTAATGTTATTAATTGCCATTACAAGGTAACAGTCCTATGCAAGTTAGAGTTGATTCCAATAGCAGAGGTAACAATTATATTCTCGGAAAACAGGCCAAGTTTAAGACACCTTTGAAAAGGTGCTCATTCTATCGTTTATTTGGCTTGAATAATATTTTTCTTCGAGTGTATGAAACAATATATAAAAAGATGAAAAAGCTGAAATACGCTTAACCAATTTGTTACGAAAACAACGGCCTCTGTTGTCATAAGCTGTCGTTAAACCCTGGAAACTAGTGTTGTTCGATTAATTAACTTGTATCAGTGATAAATTTTTCTCACCGACGGCAACAGCCTCTGTTGTCACAAGCTGTCGTTAAACTGATGAAACACAGACACCGTTACCTTCGGACTAGAGTTAAGAAGCTACCATGGTTGTAATGAACCAGATCAAATTTATGCAAGTTATAGTTGATTCCAGTGGTATAGGTAACAATTATATTCTCGGAAAACAGGTTACGTTTAAGACACCTTTGTAACGGTGTTCATTCGATAGTTTATATATGTGTGCATTTAAGGTTTGTTTGAATCATCTTTGTGTTCCTGGAATAAATCAAATAGAAAGCCATTGGGTCTAAAGTGACCTTTTATTCCTCAAGACTTTCCAAGTCTCTCCATGATAGACAACGTGTCTCAAGGGATATGTAGAAATAAATAAAATGTGGGAAAAAAACTGTTCGTCATAGAAATATGAATTAACAAATTGACTGATACTGGAAAGATGTATTGTTCTCCAAAATGTTACCTTTACAGATATCAGATAACTATTACACGATTTAATAATTATTGTCCAAGCTGCCAAGCAGCACTGTGGTATACAAAACATTAATTTAGCATACATAATAAACATTACAATGTCGTATAATAGTGTGCACTCAAAATCACCCCTGAATTGATACGGCATTGAAGAGTTGCGTGCATAACTTATTAGAGATAAACGCTGAAATAAATACTTTGTCTCAAGGGAGTAACCAATTGCTTCGGTAATGCGGACACCAAATTCAAATTTTACCTATGCCTATTAAGCAACTTAATATGGCTTTAAGAGTAGTTTCCATTAAAGGCACATCTCGGTTGTCTGCGAACAACCAGATCTACCAGCCGTCGCGACCCACAGCCACGAGCATTCGGTTTCCCATTGGCAAAAGGTCTGGCCAATAACGCTTTCGGCGTCGGTGGCGTATCTGCTCAAATTTTGCTTATAGTAGAGCCGTGGTGGAGCGTCGCTGAGGTGAGCCCCTTTACGAGCCGCTGGCCTGTCTCATGCCCTAGTGCCCAACGCCGCCATCGAGATATAGGTTAGATGTGCTTTTACTGTAAGATAGGATCATTTTATAAATTGCTATTCATATATCATAAAGGTATGTAAACTTTTGGGTAGGTCAGTCGATGCCGAGTTTAAAGTGCTGTTACTGTAAGATAGGTTCAGATAGGATCAATTTATACACACCTACGGGGTGTAGTCGGGACCGCCTCTGAGTAGTAGGAGATTTGAAGGGGCGGTATAGAAATGTGTTACTAAATAAATAAATAATTAAAATAAATTACTCTGAAGACGCGGATTGCACGGTTTTGAAGAATAGACTCAAAACTTAATTCACCAGATGGCGTACTAAACGAAGCGCTTCTTTTGTTAACTCCGACTAAACATCGGCGCTGTAGTCGGGAGCGCATCGTAGTGGATTTGAAGAGGCGCAGAAGAAATCTCGGAATGAATCAAATAAGCGTGGGACGTGGTAGTATAGTGGTGAAGGGTTGCGGGTTCGAATTCCACCCACCGCGTA
>JAQFXW010004006.1:0-11418 GCA_034693945.1 Dendrobaena attemsi
TAGGCAATCTGAGAGAAAGTATCGAGACGTTATTTAATGAGCCTATAAGCTTTAGGTTGTGAAGAACTGGATGACGGAGGATCAGATGTGCGCAGCAGATGTGAATTTGGAATTGTTGAAGAGCTCATAATTATTAGGCTTTAGTTCCGAGATGAAAACATGTACTGATAGGAAATATAGGAGCACGAGAACGAATGGCAATAATGATAGTTGTAGGCCTACGAATATTAACCGCACACGCAGAGGCGTAGCCAGAATTTTCCCGGGGGGGGGGTCCACGGTCCACCAAAAAACTGATTACCTATTTTTAGTCGTTCACCAGAAATTTGAAATTTTCTCTCTATTTATGCTGCCAAAAAACTCACCTTTATAGTCATTCACCAGAATTTTCAGATGTCTAGCATTTTCAGGATGAAATCTTGCCAAAGGTCACGCTTTGTTCCACCATTAAAAAAAATCTTCATATTTCCTTGGGGATTTTACATTTTAAATACATGTAAAAAAAATCATAAATACATGGAAACAAATTATTTAAGAGGGAGGTTTGAACCCATAAACCCTCCTAAATACGCCCGTGCGCATTTCGCTTGAATTTGACCAAGGTAACGGTCTATCTGCACCTAGACACTGACGTGATTTGAGCGACAACAGTCGTACGCCTGATATATGCTGCATGGTAGAGTTTGTCGGTGAGCAGCATATAAATGGAATGCAGGGTGATTGAGAAAGGCGTGGACAGATGGACGAGTTTCTTGGATGACAAAAAGTTCACAGAGATATTTGGGCTGCGAGGGGTCTGATGGTGCAAGACGTCGACGTCCGAGAACATCACGGTGTTCGCGTAGCCCTAGCTACTGTAGCCTGTAGGGTATTCAGGGCAAGCAATGCATGGAGGTAATGCAAGTGTTATTATTTGTCCAATTTAGTTTGGGGCCTTGGAATCATGGGCCCAGGCCACTGTACAGCATGTCCATGCCTTAAGGCGGCACTGGGAGCGGCAGTCCTCAGTTTGGCCGAGTGTTGAAGAGTCCATGCAGATAAGCTAGGCCTATAAATATAAGCTGTAGTTCCAAAGGAAACGTATATGATATGCACTTATAATTTTATATAGAGCCTATTGTACATACTTGACAAAATTACATGTAGCATATTGAAAATGGAAAATACTGCACAATCCTAAGAAGGTTTTTCTCATTTTATCTATTATGATCTCATGTCAACATAGACCAAATATGAGAACAAACGGGAGACAGTCACTTAAAGCAATCGTTTTAGCAATCGTTTTAAACTGTATAGTAATCTTGAAAAAAAAAACAGGAATGGATTGAGGCTCCAAACGATTCTCAATCACCTCTCTGTTTCATCAAGAATCCGCGTTATTCGCACTGTCAGAACAAGAACTGAAACCAGCATGACTACCTTGACACAGTACATAATTTCAGTCATGGTGCGGCAAAGTGTGAGACTTGGCCAATATATCCACTGCCTAAGCTTCAGCACTGGCCAATGAACATGTTCAGAAACCTGGAAGAAATACAGTTCACATAAGAGAACAATTTCCCACTAAAACAAATTTAACGTAGAAAGCGCTTTCATACGACACATCGGAAGCCGACAAAGAAGCCGTGATAAACCAACGAGTATATTCAGTCAGTAGGACTCCGTTAGTTGACTCTACCTGTTAGCGAGGACCCGCCACTGGTGACCCTCCACCTTACTGTGCACTGCTTTGCGAATCAATGCATTTTTGGTTCAAAATTACACTCAACATCATTGTAGGCTATAGTAGAGCACCTCCTAATAGATTCCTTAAAGAGGTGCTATATAAATTTTCAGAATGAGTGAATGAAAGTCACTTTTAATGGATATCGTTTACTTCGTGATGCATGGTGGCACAAGTGAGAGAGTCGCCGCCTTGCATCCGAAGGGTCGCGTGCTCGATTCCCCCCCAAGCCGCTGCGTAGCGACCTTGGCCTTCACTCTCAATTGCGCAAGGCACTTCGGCATGTAAACTCTGACACACTTGCAGGCTGCTGTTGGGACTGCCTCTGAATTGACATCGACTGTCGGAGGCGGTATAGAAATGCACACATACATACTCGCTCATTCCTCACACATACATACAAGGCTGCCTCTTAGAACTCGCTTATCACATTAATGATGAGAGTATGCAATGAGCAACCGAAGAAAATAATGCAGCTCATCATAAACCGTTACCGTCTTCTTCTTCCTACTAAGCACATTTCGACACACAACATTCCAATGCATTGTCACGCTTACCAAATCGTTACGACGTATCCATTTTCTTTACATCGCCCTTTTTCTCGTAGACTTTGTCCGATGGCGTGACAACCACGCTGTTCCACACGGTTACGTCAGTAACAACATCTGGAAAATAATTCACATAAAGCAATTAAAATACTTTAGCGGTCATCTCTATTTGTATTTGCTAAAATACTGAATAGATCATTCAAAAGCAGATGCACTTGTATACTATACACTCTGAACTACATTTAGGCAGTACTAAACAAAATATTATCAAGAGATAAACGGTTGCTCCATTTAGTCCATGGAAAATGACATAGTTCTAAGAGCTATGCTGAAAAGTTCACTTCAAAGCATAAACTGCCTTAATTGAAAAACATAAATTGTTAACTTAATTTAATGCAATCATTTCAAATTAGTGACCCATACTGCGAACTGATTCCCATTAAATTTTAACATAAACGTTTACTATCAAACCATGCGTTAATGTATCCATGCCAATAGCATAATCAGATTATCATGATATTCATAAATGTATCCGTAAGAGATAAAAAAAACGAGACAATTGAATATGGATAACATATAATAGTGAAAGCTTACTGTAACTACAGATTAATTGTGACTAGAGATTTGCTTTCATACTTGGATAGCGTTCAATTCCGAGCACATGCTTATAGCCACCATGGCCGTATATTCGAAGGAGAGTCTGAGCCGTGCAACAGATCATGTCCTACAATGAGCAGAATTCTTTAACATCTAAACACACACTGAAGTAACTATTCAGTCTAATGACTAATTTGATAAGTGGTAATTATTGAGCAATACACTGGTTAATTGCAAAGGACCTATTCAAGGTCCATACATCACGATCTTCTCAGGAGTGCCATCGACCAAATGCTTTGCAGGTAGACCAGCAGTGCATAATAAATGCTTCAAATAATAACATACATTCATTTATTAAATTCACGTTGACAGACCGCAACACGATTACTGACAGGTTATACGAAATACGGCCAGCATAGCACGACACGCAGGTCGGCCTTTACAGCGGGTTAGCCCTATACTAATGGCCTAAGTGCTGGAAGGAACGGCCAAACCAGGAATGGGAGTGGGCGATCTTATTTTCCAACTGACACAAGACAAACCATACAACAGAAAGCGCCTTTGGCGGCTAACAGAAAATTAAAATAAAATACTGCCCTATGTGGGGCTCGATCTCAGGTCGCCAGATCAGAACTTAGCTTATCGACCAGCCGCTCTCTCCACTAAGCTACGGACCCACCCCATAATAATAACCGCTGAGCTTAGTCATGAAAACACATAATGATAGCATAATAAGATTCGTCAGTCTTTCTCTGTATACTTACAGAAGACATTTACGCGAAGCACGAAAGTAAATGAATTTTATCGAAAGTCAATCAATTCTAAGTGCATCCATCAATAGTTCTAAGATTCTCACCTGTTCATCTGGGTTCAACATGGAATGAACTCGTATGCCGCCTGTCTCACATGGATCGATTAAACCGGTCGAGAACGGCAGAAAGAACCCAGACGACAAAAGCTGAAGCAATCGTCTAAATTTACCCAAAACAACAGAACAAATGAGCAACAAGATAACAGGCAATATGTCACAAAACAAAAGTAAATTCACCAACAGATGAAATACCTAGAAATAAAAATGATATTTCATGCAAACAGACAAGTTTCCTTAAAGTCAGATCAAAACATATTTAAACAACTATAGAATTATTTAAATCCTATACACTTAATTAAACGACGAACATTGGGCTGTCAATGTATTGAAATCCAAGCCCTCTTGCTGTTAAAGGATTAACACGTAGACTGCTAAAAATGTGTTTTCACATCCTCCATTGTGTATGGTCAAATGCAAATGTTCAGTCATCAATCATCTATCTACATTATGAATAAAATATTTTCCCGAATCATACCATAGTTTTACATGCAATTGATACAATGTTTCAATGGGCAGACTTGCTTTGTGCATTTAAAGACCAGTGCATCATAAGACATGACCCATTAGACAGAACTGTTTGGATTTCAGGTGACGTACTGACCAACTAACCTGAATGCAACATGGAGACCTAATGGCTGGCGATCAGGGTTATTCATGACAGCATACTGTGACTAGAAACAAAACAATTACAAACCTAAATCCATTTCTAGCACCATAAAAATATATATATCTACTGGTTGCTATTTTATTTCAAAATAAACACATAATAACATATACAGGTACTCATAAGTATGTACTGAACCCCGTTTATTACAATGAAACTACCCGTTATTACTCGTTCATAAATAAACCTCTTACTAGCATCTGAAAACTGTTCTTTGTTGCAAGTGCTGGGCAGAGAGAGTGCGGGCTCTCAAGAGATGTCTATATAAAGCCTCTTGATGAATGACTTAACGAATGAGTGTGGTCACTGAACAGATGGAGTGTGTTAAATTCTGGAGGTCAAAATACGGATTAAGTACTGAGTCAGGTACGACAACATGTTTAGGAAAACTTAGGCAACGATCAGCATCTGATTGATTCACAGCTGTCAATATTTCGCTTAAAGATTCTGCTTACCAACTTCTATATTTCTATTTATAAGAACTCGTAAAACACATTCATCCAATCCATCCATGCTCAACATGAAAGCACACAACTCAAAAGTCAAGCAGAGAAATGGTAGACTTTTGTAGAAACGAGGGATTGACGGCTACGTACCAATAGACAGACCATCCACGGGGACAGCGGTCTAAATCCATCGAATCTATTCTGAAGATCTCGAACAAGACGAGTCAGCTGCTTGACGTTGCTGTGAAAAGCGTTCTGATCAAACCACTTGGCATGGCGTATTGCTGTCTGGTGGCTCTCCACCAGACTTCTTGCAACTACAATCAACATTCAACATAAGAATACGTGTTTCTCATTCACAAAAGTTACAAGGAACGTTACCGAGGTGATTTTAAAAAGTAATTCTGAGAATAATAGTGATACTTAACCTTAATGATATCACATGACCAAAGAAGGTTTGTGACATCAGTGGTCTTGGCGAAATCTCTCACATTTATAAGATAATGAGATTTTATTGAATTTATTAGTAATTTTACATCAAATCAATCGCTCAACACAAAATAGATATGGTCAGTGTAGGTGACCACTTGTTTTCATATAGTAGAAAACAGTTATTTTTCATACACAACAAATTTTTCAATTTAGTAATTTACTAATATACAATAAAACATGCTTGTCAAAAAAGCAGTTATTTTCGTTTTCATGAAATCAATCAATCAAACTCATTTATCCCCAAGCAGTGTACAATCTAGACCAGCTTGGGGGGAGTCCTTCCCCAAGATAAGCAATTTTTAATAGGTGTAAATTCAATGTGTAAAATATAATGCAACTTTTTGGAATTATAAGCTTGGGACTAAAAAAAGGTAATAAGTTTTTTGGGCTGACCTATAGATAATTTTTGGAATTTCGAACTTGGGAGTAAAAAGTGATCAGCTTTTGGCTAATGCATAGATATTTTGGGAAACTTTGAATCTGGGACTAATAAAAAAGGTCATCAGTATTTTTGCTCATACATTAATTTTTTTTAGAAATTTTGAACTTTGGACTAAAAAGTTTATCCGTTTTGTTGGGTTCAGAGGTAGATGTTTTCTTGGTTGTGACAAGTGGCAAAAGTGGACACTCCCCAAGATCCAGGTCCCTCCCCCATAACAGAGGGACTAGATAAAACACTAATCCCCAAGTAAATTGGCACGAACGCAACTTGTTACATAGAGTAGCCAAAGCATGATAGAACTTCGTGTTAACACATGTACTCACGGTGAACAGAAGGGCTGAGACCCGCAATGTTAGACTCGACTGTTGAAATCAGGACCTTAACAGCTGCGTCGTTTGAGCTCACGTCCAAACCACGTTCCGTTCGTGAGCTGCTGTACCTCTTCGAGATGTCAGCCGCCTGCAGGCCCTCCATCAGTTTCTGGGTCAAAGCATTCAGCGCTTCGTGCGACGGCATTGTCTTCATGACAACCACAATGTCAGCAATTCCACGCCCTGCCAAGATCGTACCCATTGAATAGGATCCCACACCGCAGACCTCCTCCACTTGCTAAGACGCAAACCAAACCAAACAGAATGATTCATTAATTAAACTGCAAACACTTTCTTTTATTGTACTAATTTACGGCATTTATCACTGACCACCTTGTGCTGTCAGTTCTTTGAACTCTAGCGACCGTCATGATGAAGCTTTTCCATTTCTTTCTTTCTGATGTCATGTCCCTTAGTTCTGTCGAATTCATTCCAATGTTTCGTGTATCTCGTGATTCTCATCCATCCATTTCTTCCTTGGTCGCTCTTGTTTTCTCCTTCCCTGATATAATATCACTGACCACATCAGTAAAGAATAATATGCCTAAGAATAACTGATCAGTAAAGTTTCTCAGCGTGATAAACTGAAAAACATGGAAGAGATGTCAAAGTTTAATCATCAGATTCCAAATCCAATAGGGTTTCCTAAAACGTCTTCATCTGGGTTCAAAGAATTGTTTGAAGACTTCGTGATTATAAGTCATCTGAATAATCTAGTTCTAAAAATCTATACAAAGATGACTTCCCTCTTACCACTTGTTCAAAGGAATTGGTTGTTAAAGACATCCCCTCAAGCACTGCAGTCATCTTTTGAATCAGATTTTTCATGGCGTGTAGCTCATGCGCTGAAGGAGTCAACTCATCAGCCCGACCTTCCACCGCCTTCAAGTGACAGCAGAACGATACAAATTGCAATTGATGAGTTATGAAGTACACAACATCAAGTAACAACTGCTCAGAATCAGAAAGCAACAGGACGTCACAGCTAGAAGGACGGTACAAAGCTGTTGGAAAATTCACAAAAGATGTGAATTTAAATCATATTCTTAATAAAAATAAATAAATAAGTAATTAATACAAAAGTTCTATTTAACCAATACTATCAATCACATGCATAATATGATTGTTAAAAAAGGACCATCTTACAGCATTAATACAATGCTTTAGAACTCGCGCTATAAGGCTGATGCTACTATTCTGATAACTTGTACATTACTATTCATGAATATTTATCTGTATTTGTAAGAATTGAGCAACACTGTTCAGATAATATTGCAGTTTGATTTTGTCACACCCACATAACAATGTGATCGATAGTAATATACAGTTGATATTTCAAATGATCAGTAAAGTAATAGAATTAACAGATAACCATTAAACTGTATTTTATCTTATATTATATCAAGGATGAAACACTTGCCTCAGCTATTGGCTTATCATCAGGTGCATTCTTTGCTCTTGGAAAGAGATTCTCAACCTAACCATAAAATGACAAGCCAGTCTGATATATGCACTTCAACTGGATGCACATTACACACCAGAGCAAGAACTCCAAATGTAGCATCAAAATTAAGATGCATAACTAATTAAGGATTTTGGTTAGTGTAGGTGACTAATATACAGGAAAAAAATTCTAATTGACAATCAAAAATCCTCATAACACTTGCAAGTAAATTGTATTGCCAGGCATATGGCGATTTCACACATTTATCACACAATACAGTGACATTCACATCCTTTGATTTATTCATTTATTTATTGCAAAGCAATCACATTTCATTGATAGCATCGATTCATGTTGTAATGTTGCCTAAGCCAGAAAGAGCTGAAAGAAGCTTAAAAGACCTGACTCTAATTCAGGTTCTCATTTCAGTCATTTTAGACGTTACACTGTACCAATGAAATAGTGCAACCCTGTTGGACAGGGTTGAACTATTGATGCAGCAATAGAGATGCACAGCCAATATCTATGGCAAAATAATTGCAAAATAATTGCAGTTGAAAAAGCTACGGGTCTCTAACATTCATACTTTTTCAACTGCAATTTAAATCATAATTTTCTACAGTGCTTCTCGGTCGAGTTTCAAGAGAACTCAGTCAAAGTACTCAGCAACTATAGCAGGTGACAATATTGAATTCACTTAAGTAACTGATGCTAATAACTTTAGGTACTCTAAACAGCTACAGACGCATTTATGCGATATTCATGGATTCTGTCAGCATGCCCTTAGAACTAACATCTGCTTAGAGCACCTAGAAAGTGTACAGTGCTTTGGAAAAAAAATATGAACAAATTATAAGTTGCAAAAATCCAGTAGACGTGAAGAAACACAGAAAAAATCCAGTAGACGTGAAAAAACACAGAAAAATGATGGTTACAAAATTCCATCTGACATAAAATTGTGTTAAAACAGAAAATAAATGCTGACACTATATAAAACAAATTGGTGTTCACAAATATATTGAGGATTCTCTACATTCTCACCTGATTGAAATCAAATGGCTGGTGATGGATTGCGAGCTGCTTTGTGCTATAAAGTAAATGTAATCCACATGGCTATTAATCAGAATTTCAGAAATGCATCTACATATCCAAGGCTCAGGCACTTGTGGAATATATCAATCAGAATCTCACAACATTTGACATGGTGCTATCAACTTCAAATTCAGCTTCATGTTATTAAATGAATAACTCTGGTAATTTCGATGACCACAAAGTTTTGTTTTAGAAGACAATCAACTATACAACCTGTACAAAGTAAATCAGTTCTGTCAGTATGTCAGTAGTTGACAAAGTCAGCCCCCCCCCCAAACTCCCCCAGCATAGCTTGTCAAATGACAAATTTTGCATGGCTTAATAGTCCACTAAAACTTTCTTTCTTTTGAAACCTGTAGCAACTGACAGGCATTAGCACGACTCCGCTAAGTACCCCATTAATTGCGTTTCTACTGAGCCACCCTTCATGGATTGTTATTTTGCATTAAATGTCTCGAACGTACCTGGTATGACTTGCTCCAAGAAGCACAGCATCACGAGTTCTGAACATTCTACTGGGGAAGAATAAGAAACAATAACAACAATTGAAACGCTAATACAACACATAAGAATATATGCATGGAAATATATGCATGGCTTTCATGGAAACTTACAAATATCTGTGCACCCAATTTATCTGTACAATTAATATTTTGTTTCAGAATGTTTCTGCAGAATGTGTCTACAGAATTTCTCCCCAAATCATTATTTTTCTGTACTTGCCATTGAACAAAGTACTCAGAAATTAACATGCATCACGGAAATTACATGGATACAGAAGCAGGGCCAGATTAACTAGTATGCTCATTATGCTCAGAGGGGTCCCCACTACCCCCCGTCAAGGGGGTCCTGACAGGTAGAATAATAAGAATTTGTGAAATAATTTTTATTTATAAAAGAGCCTAAAAAGGCATTAGTTTCAATTTAATTTGCATTAAGAAATTGCAACTTCTTTATGGCAGTCATGCAACCAATCGTAAGAGATCGGCCTAATTAAGTGTGTCTCTTTTCGCTCAAATTTTTTTCTTGCAATATATGATAGATTTTCTAGTTTTCGGCAAATCGGACACTTGATAGAAAAACCCGTTCGGCGAATCGGCAGAAATTGGATTTTGGTACGTTTTGGCGATTCAGTTTTCAGCGATTCGGGTAGACACCGTCGCTGGTTGGAAGGAGAGCTCTATACAATTTATACAATCAATACAACTAAACATTTATAATGCACTTTAACAAGACAAGTCTTGCATGACAGCGCATAGCGCTGCATTCCTAGTCAAATGACACAGTACAGAGAGATGTTCAGTTTTGACTTGAACTGTACAATAGTTGTAGACTGACGAACTGTAGTAAGTGCAGGCAGACACAGAAAGTGAAGGGTGATAATCTTTATAGTTCATACGTATTACGTATTAACACCAATAAATCACTCTTCAGTGCAGATTTATATATAATTATACAACTGAACGGTGCTTCCTGTGAAGAGGTGTCCAATGACTGTGACGACATTTTCAAGAGTAGGAAACAAGATAGAAGAATCCGGATTCCGGAACTGTTTACGGATATGTTTACACGTTGTTGACTTTACCAACCTCACTCAACTCTCATTATTATCATTGTCAAACGTCATTTCACGCAGTCACCTCTACCCGATATAGTCCGTACGACGATCACTGTTAGCGAATTATAGAATAGCGGGGTTTATGTGTATACATTTCGCCCGCTATAACAACTATGCCAAGACATGTTCCCAGAATAACGTACGGTCTGGCTTACGTCATTGGTTAGACGGAGACCCTGCCTATATGTAGTCGATGTCTTTGACCTCACAAATAACAACGCACGATACTATACCGGTGAAAGAAACCGCCCCCCTTTCTAAATGTTCGCCCTCAATCTTCATAAGGAATATTCGGCTACCCATCTGATCTTATTCGGCTCTGCTTCAGATTACATTTTTAATGAGCGTGCTACAAAACTGCAGACAATGTAGCGCAGCGCACAATAAATCGAATCTGCACAAAAATGCTAAACTGTTTTCGACGCTCTAACTTAAGCAACTCTTAATAAAAATAACACCTGTTCTGTATTTCACGTCTGAGCATCAACTATACAATATCATTATTACCTGATTTACGCTATTTATTATTAAATTATTAATAAAATCAGTACTTGTTTTATTTCCTTTCCTTTGAAAAGCCGACCAATGTCCGGATGTTGCAAAGCGTATGTACTGGTTCTCTGACATTTAAAAATTAGTAAGACATCTTTTGCGTTCGTCATTTACTATTAAGCCTATAAACTCGTGGCGCTTCGGCGTGAAAACTCCGACAATCCTTCGAGCTGTGATCGGGTCCGTCTATGCGTATTCTGAGACTTGAAGGGGCGGTATAGATACCGAGTCATTGGGGGGAGGGGGGGGGCTTAGGGGCATTGCCCCTTCTGAACTTGAGATCCTAAGTTTTTGCGCCCCTAAATTTGAGATCCTAAGTTCCCCCCCCCCGAATTCGAGATCATAATTTTTGCACCTCTGAGTTAGGGCCTATATTACGAGGTACGGAGCGAACAAGTTTTGTCCCTTCTGAGAAACACTGAAATGTCAATTAACATAAAATTCATGGACGTAGGCTCACATGTAGGCAAAATACAGTATTCAGAGGCTTCTATCCCTATACCCAGCGGGCGCAAGTGCGCCCAGTGGAAAACAGAGGGGGAACATTTCATAATGTAT
>JAQFXW010004007.1:0-11418 GCA_034693945.1 Dendrobaena attemsi
TCCCACCCACCGCGTAAGGACCTTTAGCAAGTCCTTCACTCACAATTGCTGAAGCGCTTCGGCGTGTAAAGCTCCGATACACCCTCGAGCTGTAGTCGGGACCGTCTCTGAATAGAAGTGGACTGTAAGAGGTGGTATAGAAATACACACATACATACAATGTCATACATTATATACATACTATTTTGGGCCATAGTGGTGTCGGATGGTCACCGATTCAGACCCGTGCCGCTCCTTATTGAGCTTGAGCAAGTCCTTTACAATTAGTCGAGGCACTTCATCGTGTGAACTCCGACACACCTCCGGTCTGAACTTCAAGAGGCGATATTAAAATATTTTGAAATACAGGGTGGCCCAAAAAAGTGAGAACATTGCGGTTTTCGTAATACTTCAATCAAAAATAAGAATTTTAAAATAAAATTTGGCAGACTGAGAGACAAATCATATCTACGTATAACCGCCGAATTTCAACAAAATATCTCACACAACAAAAGTCATTCAACTTTTAGTGACGTCACCCACACTATTTGTAACGTTTTCTGCAGAGTACATGCAGTAGCTGGGTTCACTAAAAGTGTTGCAACTTTTGTTGGCTTTGAAATATTTTGAATAATTTGGTTGTTATATGTAAATATGAACTACCTTTGAGGCCGCAGAAGTTCATTAAGAAATTGCTTTTTGGCAGAACAAATAACAAAGCTGCTAAACGTTAGTTGAAGCACCAAAAAGCAGTGGGTGACGTCACTAAAAATTGAGTAACTTTTGTTGTGTGTAAAATATTTTTCGTGAAATTTGGATATTAGGCCTATACGTAAATATCAATTACCTTTCAGTAAGTAAAATTTTATTTGAAAAGTCTTACTTTTGACCGAAATATGTAAAAACAACCGCCGTGTTCTCGCTTTTTTTGGGGGGACCCTGTATATTAATAAACAAAACTAAATGAAGATTCGAGTGAAATAACTGAATTGTATCGCTGTAATATGGGATGAAAACTTTTAAAGTGTATTGACCATTCAAGTAAAAAAAAGTGTATTTGAAAGTGCAGCCTCCACGTCTTCTGACCATACAGGTTTACTGAAGACTTGTTAGCCAAAGTTTTCCACTTTTTTTCATGCAGGCACTGACTTTAGATTATAGCCTAACAAACAGGCTACGATGAGTTAATGATAAGTGTTATAATATTTTCCTAATATTTATCTATTCGAGGGTTATATTGTGCACGATCGACTATAGTATTAATATGTCACTTAGACTTACAGCTTTCAATGTCAGCACCGGCGATCTTGGCATTGGTACCGAAGTGAATACGAACGAATTTACCCTGAAATAATGTACCATGTACACTGACACATTTTCAGTCACGGCTAACTTAATAAGTGATAAAACTAATAAGCCTTGCTAATTAATGAACTCATTTTTGCTGCCGTAGCTACAGCTGCTGCTGATGGCTAAAAGCATGACTTACAAGTCTTACACTATTACATAGGCAGCAAGTCACTCAGCGTAACTTTAGAATGACGTTGAATTGATTGAAACAAGTGAAAAACTTATTAGGCCTACTGAACTAGAAACTATCGTTAGATATGATATTTGTATACTGTATAGTGTATAAGTAATAAAAGTCTTAAACTTCTGAAAACCTAGAAGTCGTTCATCGCAAAATAGCATTTATTCCTGCATATCCGGAATGTACTACACTGTACCATCAAAGCTTCTAATATTTAAAATTTGTGTACAATAATTGAATAATCCTACAGTAACAAGTACAAGGCGCCTACTTACGAAACGGGAGGAGTTGTTGTTCCTGACTGTCTTGGCGTTACCGTACGCTTCTAGCACCGGGTTGGCTTGGACAATCTGGTCCTCAAGGGTTCCTTTTCCCTGCAGCCAAATACATTCCAATCTCCTTCATAATAGGGCATTAATACTGATGACAAACCGTGTAATCTAGTGAAAGCAGCCTATATGTAAAGAAGATATTGGTTTTAATACGGTCGGGGAGAATGGTCTGCATTGGGTCAATTTCACATTTTAATCCACATCCTAGGCCTGTAACATTGGTGTTACTTTCAATACGTTCATTTTGGTGTTTTCCTTTATCCAACGCAGCAGCGTTTTAGAAATCAAGTAAAAAATGTATAGACACTGCTTAGATAGGCCTACTACTACTGTCCCATCGCAGAATATTCTCCCATGCCTCGATTCGTTTTGTTTAGAGAATAACGTGATTTACACATGCGTATTGTGGTCTAGAAGAGGCATGCGACCGACGGCCGTGTATGTTAGAGGGATGAGTCGCAATAGAAGTATACACATATTGTATAGCCTTCGATAACTTTCTTTGTACGGATACATTTGCGAGGTTCGAATCTTGACAAACGATCCTTATTTAGCGTATCTTATTAGATGTTTTTTTTAACCATTTCAATCATCATTTGTGTGATTAAGAGATGCAATTTTATCCGTTTATTCTGTAGCTTAACTTACAGAAGATCCAGCTGCTTCTTCGTCCTTCTTCTGTGAAGCAGCTGCGACCATGGCGAAGTATGAGATGACTTTCTTCGTATTCTCGGTTTTTCCAGCACCAGACTCACCACTGTGTAAATGTACATACTAATTAATTACTTATATATGCATACAATAAAGTGAATAAACAGCATTCATTTTTTACAAATAATACGTTTAGCAGAGGCTTGACAGCAGAGAAGTCTAGAGATGCCGCAGTCGAGGGCAACCAAGATAGAGATGGAGAGACATGATTCAAGAAAACTGGTAGTTTCTAAAATTGAAGAAAAAAGATACCGGAGACAGAAACAAATGGAAGAGGATGATCCAAGTGGCTGACCCCCCCATCGATGTTAATTCAACCATGAAATATGACGACAAATACAGAGTTTTGCAGCTTCTTCATGACTGTCTGCTTTTCTAGATTATTGAGCTAGGTATGTATAAACGGTTAACATACACTGGGGTTAACCTTAAACGGCTCAAAGTGGCATTGCTTAAGAGCTGGCCAAAGCAGCGTTCTCTTGCTTCCTTGAGTTCCTTCTCGCTCATAGGGACCTACCAGTTCTGATAATTGAATTTCGGGTGATAAAACACTCCCGAAATTAAGCAAACCAACAATAAAATCGTGCAAAAATTACTATCATTGAATACATCCAGCCTATATGAACCTAAATTCATAACACACGGTGTAGGAGGATGCTTGAGGACTGAGAATAAGCTTAATGATGAGGTTATACGGCTATTGGCGGTTACAGCAGCGGTTCAGCTTGCCATATTATACTCATCTAACTCCAAGCCATGCATGCACCTCTCCACCGAAAACAAAATCGAGGATACAGCTTTGAATTGAGTCATTGTAAAATTTTATCAATACGTAGAATAAATAGAGGAACTAAGACTTAGCTGTAGAATTTGTGAAATTTAATATTTAAAACTAAGAAAAGGTTTTAACTTATTTTAAAGATTTATTTCTCTGAGTCATCCTGATAACTGATGAAACATAAACTCACGTAATCAAGACAGACTGATTCTCACGATCTGAAAAAGAACGAAACATTATGTTTTATGAACTTCTTGCACTTAAATAAATTTTTTATTGTAATATTACAATTATTATACAGTGAGGCGTGGTGGCGCAGTGGGATAGTCGCCGCCATGCGTCCAAAAGGTCGCGGATTCGATTTGACCAAGACCGATGCGTAGCTGCCTTGAGCAAGTCCTTCACTCAAAAATTCCCAAGCCGCTTGGGCATATTAACTCGGACTTAATCATTCGCAACGACTATTTTGACAGCAATAACGACGATCATGATGTGAATGGTGACGAAGTTGGTGTTGATGAAGTTGATGTTAATGACGATGATGATGATGACGATGAAGTTGATGATGGTGATGATGAATATGATTTTCATGATGTCGATGAAGTTGGTAATAATGATGTCGTTAAAGTTGGTGATGATTGGGATGATGATGATGATGATGTTGTAGATGATGATGACTATGAAGTCGAAGAAGATGATGATGATAATGATGATTTCGGTGAAGTTGGTGATGTCTTCATGACGCTGAACTAGCGAAGGTCTTGGGAAATCGGAAAACGTTGTTAGATTGATTTTATAAGTGTGAAGTTCGATTGATTCGTATTGCTAAGCCTACTGACCGACCAACATGTTCCTGTAGGCGTTGTCAGCAATGGCGAACAGATGGGGCGGCATCTCAGTCCTGCGTTTGCCCTGGTACTTCTCTACGACGTTCCTTGTGTAGATGGGCAGGCGACGATAAGGGTTGATCACGACGCAGAAGAGTCCAGAGTACGTCTACAAGATCCATACGTACTCACGTGAAACAGAATGATTGACAGATTGACAGGATAATTGACAGACCAGATATTCACGCTGGCTAAACATACATATTATTCTATATTTGTACAACATTAATTAATACCCAAACCAGTGGCGTCGCTAGGGGTGCGGGCCGTACAGGGTGACACCATTCTGAGGGGTGACACCAAAGTGATAAAGTGTTCAATCTGGAAGACACAGATGGAGATTATAGGCTAGAGAGGGGTCGATGCTGACAAGGAATCGAGACGTATCCATTGCCCCTCTGACTCGGGTAAAAAAACGTCAAGGCAATGATATGGAAGAAGAGATCGTACAAGCTTAGTTAGGTGCAGAATGAGAATAATGGTTCCCAAACCACCCTCTCTTGTACGGAATGATGGTCTTCAGTATTTTAGGTTTCGAGTTAAGGAACTATAGTGGGGAACCGGCAAGTGGTGATTTTTGGGTGAGTTCGCATAATATAGCGTGGGATCTGTTCTAGTGCCGACGGGCGTTGTTAGTCCTGTCAGATGAATACGTAGATTGACCTGCTCCTCATTCACTGCTCTAGCACCTCTATTCGTCAGTGCCATACTTTATCTGTTCTTGGCTTCTCCATCTGCAATGAGCTCCCATTGGAGATACGTCTGTTGTCTAAGGACAGCATGACTTCCTTCTTCAGACCTCTGAAGTCTAGTTTTTATTGCTCTGGTTGAACTGGGAGCGCCGCTGAGTAGGTTCCTTAAGAAGCGCTATACAACTTCTTGAGAGGAATGAATGACCGAATGGGAAATATGAAAATAACAGATGAAATATGAACGGGTAGTCCTACTCACGTAGATGAAACCTTTGCGGTATCTGTCTCTCAAGTTGGCGAGTACAGAGGCTTCGTTGAGATGAGTCATGTTGGCCATGTCGTCAATCATGGAGAACTTTGGAGGATTCATCGACTGAATCTGGTCCTTCTTAACAGTCTTATCCTGAAACACGCCAAACAGTATAGCGCAAATGAAGAAAACATATCTGCAGTCTTGTCCCTGCTTCATCATAGCGGACATGCTTTTTTTGCTAAATATAAAGTTTAGTTATAATAAAGTGACAAAATGCCAAAATATCTAGTCCACAGTTGGCCTTTTAACTTCCAATTTCTTTTTGACCCTTGTTTCCGGCCTTCCTAGGCTCTATCTTTTCTCTCGTCCAACTTTAAGAATGATCCTTCAAACTCTTTGGTAATTAAGCGTTGTTCATTGCTCGCTTTTTCTAGAAGTGTGTGTAGTTGATTGCACAGATTTTAGCCAACATGATATATGCATTAGGCCTATATATCAGAGAAGTCCCGAGCATTATTCAATTAACTATAAATAAATATAAATTATAATTATGTTTTGCTAAATGATTATTGTAATGATACTTAGCTTTCTACAAGGCTACTTTTGAGTAGGTTTCTCTAAGATGTGCTATATAGATTCTTAGAATAAACTGTTGAAATATATTGATTATAATAATTATTATAAGAGCATGTTAGGCTTATTATAATCATCATTCGGAAACATCATTATATTCTGTATATTGCCATACATAGTAAGTATGACCTCTGTATACTGTACTGAGTCCGTGACCTTGAACATCCTGCTAATTTATTCATCGCATTAAATACATTCCAACAATAGGTGATAGGTATATGTATCAGTGAGAATTTAAATCAAAGTTGAAACACTTTCGGACAAATTGAATCTCGCCTCTGCCACTCTCTCTGTCCGAGGCAAAATAAAGATTAAATAAAGATAAAGGTTAAATTTAAGACAATGGCTAATTCAGCTTACCTCATTGTTCTCGGTTGTCACTGAGACCTCTTCTCCTTTGGTGGCGGTAATCGTGGCCTTGATGTAACCTTCCTTGTGGTCGGGAATCCAGCAGGAAGTCTTGGCATCGAATGGCTGCTGCTCTTCCAGAAGCTTCTTCCTATCGATGGCCAGATACTGGAAGTCTGGATCATTAGCGAATGGATTTCCTAACGACATCTTCACCGCTCGTTTCTTCTATCACTCAGTCGAAAGTTGAATGACACCTGCCCAGGTAACGCGCCGTCCAAAAGGAGTGAAGCAGAACAGGCTGAAACAGAATGATTGACACCGTGACTGATTGACAGGTCAGGTTGAAGCGCATTAATTTCCTGGCATAGCAAACTCTAAGCTATTTCTATCATAGGCCTAATTATTATTTAGAAGAAAATTATTGTCTGAAAGAAATTTATTTAAGAAACTTCAGTCATTTTATTTTTGACGTGAAGTATATAGGCCTAAATATTTTGTAAACTTCTAGAATAAATAAGTTACAAGATTTTAAATCTAATTGGCGAAACTATAGCATATTATTTTGGCCTCTAATAAGTAGGTCTTATGACCGTTTCAAATATAATGACCTCTCTATCATATGACGTTGTCCGAAACAAAACTGCAAATTTTATATTAGCAAGTTAAAAATATAGGCCATATGGCATTAGGAGTTACTTATCTGAGAGGTTTTCGTATAATTCTCAGTATATATTTCGTTTAATATATGACGCGATAGCAGAAGATTTTTAAAAATTTAAATAAAATATATGTCGTTAATTATATTCCTAATTACTTCTTCGATATAATATTATCCCACATAGTAAATGCATTATTTTATTTTATTCTGTGTAGAAGGACGTAGCATTAGGCCTATATTTAGGCCTATCATTGCCTTTTAAAAATTAAGGATCTAAAATACCCTATCCTTAATTCAGCCGATAAAACTCCTAAGTAAGTTAAGCAGTCGAAACTTGCGAGCCATCTAGGATACTACAACGATCGACGTCTGAACGACTCTCACCTTCTCAGTCCGTTCTGTGTAGCAGAGGCAGATCGACCAGGGCTTTTATAAACAATGATTGGTGTCGCTTCTGCCGCCTGTGAGGCTGAAGCATCTGCCTTCTCCGTGTGTCCAAAATTAAATCTCCGCGAGCGACCAGACGAGCGAGCCTGGATGATCAGAATTAGTAGGAGTCCAGCTGCGGCGACCACTCGAGTCATTGGCGCAGCTGAATGGTGGAGGGAGGAGGAAAGTGGTAAGGTCTCTCTTCCCACTCTTGCCACCACCTGTCGAGTCTCCCAAAATCTCTCGCCTTCGTCTCCTCCTTCCGCCTGCCTGACCTCGTAAATCGTCTTCGTGGCCTGGCTTTGTGCGGAGGCAAAAAGACGTATTGAACAGCAGCCTCCTCGATTCTCCCAGGTAGACACCTGTGGCCCGCCAACGTCTCGACAGGGAGGAAGGAGATAGAGAGGTCAGAGTAGAGAGCTATGCGCCGGCCGTGCCGCGCCGCCTCCGACATTTCTTGGGCGCCGATGCTGCGCTGATATGCTTCATTATTTATGTATTATTCCTGCTTTCTATAATTCCATGATTGTGCATGATTCCATTTCATTATCAAGGCCTACATGTACTTACATCTTCCTGCTTTTCTAGGTTTCTTTGCTAAACATAATTGGCAGCACTGTTATGAGCGTTATGCTGTCATCGAATCGTGTAAAATATCGCAAGTTCGCAGCTGTAGTTACGTTTATTGAAGACTTTTCACATGCCACAGATATTCTACCAATGGCTGCAACCGGAGAGCCATAGGAGGACATGTTCTGTTGCTTGTCTTACAGTCATAGCGAACAGAAATTCCACAATTAGACCTATGCTAAGTTGTTGTACCGCGTTTTGTTGTACAGCGTCTGTTAGGAGGAGAATTATTTCTTACTAGCTGTAAACCCGTCAAAAATGACGATTTTTTAATACGAATGAAAAATTTCATGTTCGAGTAGGCCTACTGGGCGTTCGCATTTGTTTATGGGAAAAAATTTCATTGCAGAGCGTTAGAGCCATACATACATCGTTACTTTGTTACGACGAGAACTATGGGTTTAGATGAGCAAGAAGTTGAGGCCACGTTAACAGTCCTATGGGCAGCAACTTGCTTCGGCTGCAGCTCATGCATCTCTACAAAAGAGCATAATAATCGCAGTTCTCATCCTGACGAAGGTATATTTTAGATAGAGGCCTAAAGCTCGAGCTATCACAGTATCACAGACCGTGTAAGGTACCACGAATTATATGGCGCCAATTCAAAACGGACGAGCACGGGGTGAAGGATCTCGCAGGGTCAACTAGGCCTAATTCAAAATGAGCAGATTCGATGTCATGCACACGCTTATAGAAAAATGCAAAAATTACATCATAAAATTACGAAAATTCCTATAGACATTAGAATCTTTAAAAGAAATGTCTTTTCTGAAAAACTTGCATTGCGCAGCTTGAACTAGCCTATATGCACCGTCCACGCGGCCGCGCGCAGCCGCTGATGTTTCGTTTGCGCCGTCGGCGCGCCATAACCGCCGATCAAAACTGGCCGGCTCGCCGCCGCCGACACTTCAAAGTCGGCGCAGAGCTCTGGGTCAGACCACTAAAAATATCGGATTTCCATCGCTCGTTCCACTGCACTAAGTACTTCCCGCTCCAGCGATCGAAGCATACCACTCCATCCGGTTATTCTTAACCGGCGTCGGTCGTCGGGCGAGGCTGTGGTGGTGACTGTGCGGAAGTCGGTGGCTGATAACTGGAAAAATGGAAATAGCTGATGCACCTGTCAGTGGTAGCGATCGACTCCTCTCCTCCGTGGCCTTTGGCTGCTGCAGTGGCGAGTGGTAAAAATTATTCTGCTCCGAGCCGGGGTTATCTATCCATCGACACGCTGTATTATTAGACCATCAGCTGCGTTATGGAGGGGGAAGTGTTGTTCCGAGATTATTATCATCGGCTTAACAAGTTTCGAGCCATCGAGCCAACATTGCAAGGACGATATTTTTGACATAGGACGCCTTTGACGAAACGGAGGTCGCTCTCAGTTAGCCAGCAGTTTTCAATGAAGGCACAGGTTGTGCGTTGCATCGTCAAGGTATACCGCTTTCCCTTTCTCAATTTATTCTCACCTAGGTCTGTACGAGGCAAGTTTATTAATCATACAGGTCTACTACTATTAATCTAGTAACTGATTTAAAGATATAAAAGCTTGTTTAAATTGTTTTAATTAGGCCCTATTCTAATTTAAAAATAATAAAAATAGGCCTATCAGTCTAAAAGGTTTGTTTAAACAAATTATTCGTTATTAGTTTACAATTAGAATTTCAATCAATGCCATATCAAAAATAACTGGTTTCACGAAATCACTGCCATTTCGAATGATGGTTTGAGAAAAAAGTCACATTTAATAGACCTAGTTAATTCGTATTTTTAGAAATCAGACTTGTTGCCCAAACTCTTTCAGTGTATTCTTATGATCTAATAAAGTATCTTTAGGCCCTCTATTTGAGATTAAAGTCGAGAAGAGTAATTATAAAAAAGTGTTCCTATGCTTATCGAAATAATCATAAGAATAGAGTTTAGTGTAAATTATGTTAGTACAGCGTGACTATCATAGCCTGCATAGGCTACATAAAAAAAATCAGAAATCGCTATCTTAGAATTTTAGTAACGTATTTCTTTTTTCGTCGATTTTTGTAATTTAAATGTCGTATTTCAGGAGGCCAGTTGTTCTTCGGCCAGCCTACATAAAAGGCTCGACATGATCGACATTGTGTTTGCAGGTGTGGCAAATGCTACTCCATTGCTCACATTAAACGTATTATAGATCTAGGTACACATACAAACGCGAGCACACGATGATGTACTTATTGACGCTCTGCTAATTACTTTTACCATTCGTTTTTCGAGTGTAATGATTTATTTTACATTTCCGTTTGTTAGCGAACGCACATCGTCGACGCTGCCTTCTGACGACCATCGACCGCTGTCAGGAAAAAGGAAAGGAGAAGCGGAAGAGTCTGTACGGGGAAAACGAGCGAAGACGACGTGATGGTAAGACTGCTTGATCCAGACCATTAACATCTTTTTTAAGGCAGTACAGCGTAGCTTCTATCTCTCCTTCCGGATTCCGCCGGCGCCTGAAAACTATGTTGTTTGTCAATGGCCTCGCTCCATCGGGTCGATAGTGCTCCGGTTGAGTTCGTTTTGAAGGCGCTATATAAATTGAGATTTACATTTTCATTTCCCTGTGAGTGTGGCGGTGTAGTGGGATAGTCGAAATCTCTCGGCCAGAGCGTCGCGGGTTCGGTTCAAACCCGAGTTACTGAGTAGGAACCTGAGTAATTCCTTCACTCATACTTGCTCGAAGCGCATCGGCGTATTAAATTCGACACACCTCCGGCGAGTTTGGTCTGTAGTCGGAACCATCACTGAGTTGTAGTAGACTTCTCAATAGCTTTATTAGATGACGTAATAATACGAAACAGATCACCTACTGCACACCTTTCATAAAAATGTTATGACATATCGTAGACCTATTACCAACCTCTCATGTGTTTTAAGTCGCGCTCTCCTTATGTTCTATTGTGGCTTCAATAAAAGCTTTTTTTTAGCAAAGGCCTACAGCTAGTGAACTATGCTGATTTCGGCGTGCCATCCCAAAGTTCTGACTTATTCTCATCATCATCATCATCATCATCATCGTCGTCATCATCATCATCATCATCATCATCATCCCAAAGTTCTGATTTATTCTCATCATCATCATCATCATCATCATCATCATCATTATCATCATCATCATCATCATCATCATCATCATCATCATCATCAGGTTCATCATCATTGTTCTCCTCCGTCCGGCCGAGCAGACGATGAGGCCTTTACATGTTGTCTCCACACTACTCTGTCTTTGATGGTATCCATGACTTTCCTCATTCTAAAATTAATTTTCTTAGATTAGAACAAATCGAGTTTATAAACAGCTAACGCATGCATGCATACACACAGACATACACACATGCGCGCATGAATGTATGCATTGCATAGTATTATATACATATATATACATACGTTGTGTTACAAACATACATACAAACATACGTTTTATATCATCATTTATTGTTTTCCAACAACAACATCGGCAAATTTACATTAAATGTTCCTTAAAAAGTGTTGGTCCCCTAATATGGAATAGCCTACCAATTCAACTGAGA
>JAQFXW010004008.1:0-11415 GCA_034693945.1 Dendrobaena attemsi
GGGTTGCGGGTTCGAATCCCACCTGCCGCGTAAGGACCTTGAGCAAGTTCTTCACTCACAATTGCTCATGGCGCTTCGTTGTGTAAACTCCGACACACCTCCGGGCTGTAGTCTGGACCGCTTCTGAATAGTAGGAGACTTGAAGGGGCGGTATAGAAATGTGTGAATAAATAAAATAAATAAATTAAATTATTTCGAAAACTCATGTATTTGTGGTTATTGCAATCGCAGGTTATATAGCAATGTATCGAGACAAACACTTCCTGCAGAGACATGCCCTCATAGTACAATCGTAAAGTTGATGTATGTTTATATCTGAATGAAGAGCATACGAACATGGAGGTTGTGGAGGTGTAACTGAAGGGTTGCAGGTTTGAATCCACCTCAAGCCGCTGTGTGGCGACCTCGAGCAAGGTGCTCACTTATAATTGTCTGTGAGAAAGGCAACGGGAACCACCCACCTCTCTTAACTCTTAACTCATCTAGTGACAAAGAAGTAAAGAGAATAATAATAATAATAATAAGACCATTCCTGTAATGCCGTAGCTCAGCAGAGGCCGAAGAAAAGGGTGCTGTACACAAGTTTGAAAGTCATTGTCGGACAGAGATAAGATTGTACAAAAAGAAATGTCTGGAGCGTCGACTTGAATGTCTCAAGCGATGGTGCATTCTTCACATGCTCAGGAAGCTTTTTCCATGCAGTAGGTCCGGAATAGAGAAGGATTGCTGCCCGAACTTTGATGAAATCATCATGAACATGTATACATGCAGCTAATAGCATTCTTGAAACAATCAGATGTCAAGGGGAGTTATTCAAATAGCCAAGTTTTTACCTAATTAGGGTAACCGTAATCATAAACTCCGTATCTCTAAAGCACTACTCCAAAGGCATGATGAAGGCCCCAACACATTCACAAGCGCCGTGTTATATCGGAGGGATTTCTAAGAGTTCAATGTCGATCAGAGGTCGAGTTGGGTTGACAGAGAAATAGACAGAGCAGCTGCTATGACAGATGTTCCGCTTCTTACTAAGTGCTATATCTGATTTGAGATGCGATTTATTGCCTTGCACAGCAAGCCTATGTTGTAGGAATGAATATGCACAATATGTGCAAATACATGACAGATTTCCTACTATTTACTATTTTCTTTACTATTTTACTTATTTTCCTATTTACTATTTCCGGTGGTATCTGTGGTTTTTAATAATTTGAACAGTTAATTCTCGGCTAAATCTCACCTAACAATACCGTTAAGTCTTCAGAAAAATAAATTGTTCATCGAAGTTCAGCTCTTGTGATGATTGTGTTATTTCATTTGTGGCCATTGTTTACGTGATCTAATTCTTAAAATTATCGAGGCAGAATTATTGTAATCTATCGATCACAGGCTGTCTGTCTTGATGATTCTGTGTAAATAATGGCCGTCCGATGCGATATCGACAGCTTCTTTGTCTGCTTGTATTGATAATTGATCTGCAGCTGCAAGGTTGACTTTCTGGAGCCCATAATTTTGGTGTGTTGTAGTGGGGTGTATTTCATGTTCGGTTTCACTATAATGTACATTTCCTGCTATGGAATGAGTGTATTTTCGTCTATATGCTTATTTCGACCTGGGTACATTTTCATCTATATCCTGAGCTGGTGTTTTTTCTTAAGACCTGGGTGTACTTTCACCTATGGCCTGAGCATGTGTAACCTTATGACCTAGGTGCCTTTTCATTTACTGCCCAAGTGTGTGTCAGTTAATGATCTGGGTACATTTTCATTTATGACCTGAGTGTGAGTTTTTTTATGACCTTGGTCCATTGTCCAATTTCATCAATATCCTGAGTGTGTCATCTTTTGGCGTGATTGAGTTTGCATTTCTTATGACCTTAGTCCTTTTTCATCTATGGCCTGAGTGTGCATCATCTTTTGATAGGGGGATGAGTTTTGCATTTTCTTATGACCTTAGTCCTTTTTCATGTATGGCCGGAGTGTGCATCATCTTTTGATAGGGGAATGAGTTTTGCATTTCTTATGACCTTGGTCCATTTTCATGTATGGCCGGAGTGTGCATCATCTTTTGATAGGGGGATGAGTTTTGCATTTCTCATGACCTTGGTCTATTTTCATCTATACCCGGAGAGTGTGCCATCTTTGACCTGGTTGGTTGTATTTCATCTATAACCCAAGTGTGTGTGTGTCTTGTGATCTTGGTCTATTTTCATCCATGGCCTACGTGTATTTCTCTTGTACTAAGTGCCACTGCCTGTCTCTTCTTAGCGTATTTTCTTCTGCGAACTGTATGTTTTCTTATGATGCAGGTGCATTTTATACTCTGACCTCTGGTTGTATAAGTACATATTCTGCTGTGAATTGAGTGTATTTTAATAATGGTCTTGGTGTATTTACTCGTATGGAACAGGCGTATTTATGCTATTACCTGGTTTGTTTTCGCATATAACATGAGCAGTGAGCATATTTCCTGTAGCCTACTCTGTATTAGTGTGTATTGTTTCAAGTTGCATGGCATATTTTCATCTGAAATGTGCATATATATATATATTTTCTCAATTAGCATCAATTTCCGCAGACGCCGTTGTCATGTTTCCCCATGTGCTTCGCGTTTCACATTATCCACTGTTATTTTATGTTTTCTACTGCAGCAAGGATACTTGAAGTGGTACTTACCATTCATGTTCACAATTTGAGTTACTGAGATCTTCGTTATTTTTCCTCATCATGGGATATGTTGGCATTAAGATAGAAGTTTTTAGCAATAGACCACAACTTGGAATAAGACTGACTTGTATCCAAATGTCTGGGTGGTCGGTTGTGTCTCGTTGCATTTTTGCATCTCTAGAGTTGGATAAATGTTCAGTAATAGAATAGCAGCAAAACAATTCTTTCCAGAGCCAAGGAAACTATGTTGCAAATTAATTTTCGCCAATGTAAATTCAGTTTTGTGCAGTTGAAAACAGATTAAGCTGTTAATTGTCATCAGATTTAAAATAACTTGACATGGCTTTTATGTGGAAGAGAAGGGGTTGTTCTATTCTAAATATTTCTTAAAACAATTTCTTACACTTTTGTTGAATGTCAGTTCATCAACACTGTCAGTGGAATTTATTTCGGCTGCCCAGACTTTTAGTTAACATTGAAAACAGTTTATCAACAATTTCATCTGGACTTTTCCTCTTCTCCTGGTGTACATTACAATCTCCATGGTGTCTACTTTTCGTCCGCTTGACCTTATAAATTCGCCTGGAAATCTAGCTGACAGGGTATACCTCAACAAAGTTTTGATTAAAAATTGTCAGTATGCTGGTGCCCAGTTGCTTAGATTTTGTGGGCACATAATTATACCAGATAAATCATGCTCTACGTGTTTGTTTGGCTGTTCAAGTCTTTTATAGATTCTTCTTGCAGAGGTAATTTGCATTCAATACCAACACTAACTGCTTTTAAAAAATAATTTTTAAATGTCATTTACTGAATCCAGAATACGCTCTGTGCAGTATAAGAGCTGAAGCAATAGAAATTAGGTCAGCCAGAGAAAATGAACTCATAGCATGACCTGACCTCATTTTTCTCTGTTCTTGATTGGCTCCCAAATACAGTGTTCGGAAGCTATAGATGGTGAGATCACGCAAGGACATGGCTGCAGCTAAGAACCACAGGAAAAGCAAATCACAGTCATCCAGGTAGAGACAAATTGACAGAGGGAACTCAGACAAGACTCAGGAGCAGGTATCACCGTCGTCAGCATGTGCAGGCGATCTATAAAGAAACGTTCCTGTCATGTCAGATCAAATTGCCTCTAATGACTTATTGATTAAACCCGTCAATGCGTGTTGCTTAAGGGGTAGAGGCGTTGCTTTTCTATTCTTTCCGGTACTAGATACTATTAATATATTATATTGAGATTTAAAGCAATGATAAAAGCCACTGAAATACTGGTTTGTTTCTGAGTAGCTCTATAATTATGAGGCATGTGCATCGAAATGTCTAGAGAAGAGGTCTCTTTAGTCTGCATTGAAAATGTTACTCAAGAGCTAATTTAATCCTGAAGATGCAATCCAACCGAATCCAGTCAAATACAAATCCTGTGACTTCTTTGTCTAATTGGTGCAGGAAGAGATTGTAATTGAATGGACTCGGCAACACAGTGCTATGTGCAAATGACTTCTTACCTAATATGCAGGAGTATGCAAGTCATGTGTCAGTTCCTATACAATGAACGAGTGACTGACCAGCACATCTTCATTAAAGTGATTACTTTGGACCCAGAAAGGCATGAAGAGGAATGCACCATGCTCCTGATTGTCATGGAATACAAAGTGTAGGCTTTTTATCCTTCATCGAGATTCAGATGGGGGAAAGTACAAATGTCCTTGAAATGGAGACCAGGCATCACGGGTCGTAACACGATATTGCTTGTTATCTATAGAAGCAATCGGCTTATAGTGTGCAACATAGCCTAAATATGCACATATAATATATATATATATAAATATATGTGTGTATATATATGTGTTCAATTGTGCACAATATAATTATATAATGTATGCATATATGAATATATGCGCAGTTGTGCACATTGCACAGCATATGATATGATATTATGCACATATAAATAATGTGTGTGGGGTATATAATATATACCAAGTAAATATGTCAGAAGTGCTTTCCTTGATTATGTTGAGCCTACTTAATTATTCGCCTACTAGTTAGGGTTCACTATTTCTCCACTGAATACCAACAATTTAGGGAGCATTTGGAAAGCAGCATTCTGTCTGAATCAAAAGACCTGTTGCAGTAAGCCATTTATTGGTCCAAATAAGCACATAACATAATCCATGAACAGAAAGCATCTTTACAAGGTAAACTGTGCAAGCTTAAATGATCCTAGTTAATACAAAAAAAACACATTTATTCGAAATTCTGTGCATTGACCTTACAGAGAATCCAATGCTCCTTGCTTGATTTTCGTAAGGTGAACATTATTTCTATGACAAACATTTATTCTTTTTATTTATTCATTCAGTAGTTTCTCAATAAATATAGCACCTCTGTCCTCTTCAAGATATCCACTTGGAGTCTCTGTAAGCTAGTTTGTATGATGTTGTTAGGTGTTATTTAAACGAACATACCAACATCGGTTAGCAGAATAGTGCACAATAAGCGGGAAGAGTCACCCGAGAAATGGGTCCTTCACTCCTTGCTGACACGTAGAGTCAGTCAATGGATTCTTGTCGACAGGTGACGGAAGATGTGGGTGCTCAGAGTCTCTTGAGGTAGAGCGACGACAGGTGACCTGATTACACAGACGATTTAAAACTGTAGGTCTTGATGATCATTGTTTTATTTCTTTACTAGATTTGTACTGCGCTCAAGGTTGCACTGAAGTGTGAATCCGCCACGTTTAAATACAGTTTAGATGTCCAAAATCCAAATGCTTTGAGAGACTACTAGAGAAGTAGTGAGTTTTGAGCCGTTTTTTAGAAGAAAGGAAGTGAATTTGAGCTGCAAAGACAGAGTGATACTAGATTCCATTCCTTGTGAGCAAAAACCTGGAATGCATGCGAATCCATAGCTGTTCTGCATAGCCTACTGACTCGTTATTTCTATAATATAGAAAGGTATGAACTTTTCGAGTATGCTGAAGTGGATGCAGAAATACGAGGCAGGTGTAATTAATCCGCATTGAGCATGCTTGAGCATTGAGCATGCTTGGAGCAGGAACCTTTCGTAATTAGGTTGGACATGCAATGAATTCTAATTTGTTTACGCAGTAGGACGCAAATCCACTGATAGCCCTGCACTGAGCCTTGTTTACTGCAGTCAATTAGTCATAAACGACTAGTGTCTTTTTGTCAAGCTTAGTATTTATTTTCGCATTTTTTTATTCACAGAAGCAAACAGACTTGATTGGTATTTGGCTTTATACTTAGTGATGAAAGTAGGCTGCTACCTGTATAGGTTATTATTACTGATATGGAGTGGTGTCTATTGACATTATGCCAATGGAGTAGGACGGCAAAGGGGAGGGGCACGACATAGCATTCTTCTTTATTTTGCAAATGGACCATAATTGGTACTTTATGTTCCACACCAGGTTAATTTACAATAAATTACATTGTTAAAGCAATTGTGCTTGATTTGGAAGGTTTGTTGATAGGTGCTATACTGATATGTCGATGCATTATCATTATAATATTATACATATTATACATGGAAAACGGAAATAAACGAACCTCTCGTGTTATAATGATAAGTTATGCAATAATTTATATATTTTAATGAAACTTGGAGAAACTTCAGATTAAAGATTATTAATAAATAATTGTAAGTCTTTTAGTTATAATGTGTATTTAAAATGTCCTCCTTAGACATCAAAACGCGCACAAAGACGCGCTCGCCACAGACTAATTGCGGAATCGATAGCAGCTGGATCAAATTCGTCCCATGCCTGTAGATCTATTAGGTGTATTCTGACGCAGTTCTCCGACACTGAGCAACTTTGTCTTGTAAACTTTTCTAGCATCACGCCCTCTGATTTTGTAGTTCTCAGGGTCAGGGTCTGAAGCCAAAGTGAGGGGGTTATGTAGAGGTTTGGTTTTTACCCACTCACTGTGTAAATCCTTACATAATTACATATAATATATGTATTAGCAATGTGCATATACATTACATATATATGCATATTATACATGTGGGCACACGTGCATACATGCTTATGTGCATACATGAATTCTTACCTCTCTTGTTACAATTAATTCTTACATTATGTGGTGAGGCAAATCTTTCCACCAAAGAACACAGATCAATTGTAGCAGGTTGGACGATCCTAGGAGATGTGGCTACCATCAGGGAATAGTACGGTTAATCATGTTAGAAAAAGCCTTTCAGGCTGAATCGATTCTACAGCAGAGTAATGTGGAAAGAGAGAGCAGTGTACAGTGTGTACATCACCGGAATATTCTCCTTTGTGTACTTCATTTTGCCAAATGTCCTTGGGAAAACCGGAGTTGGATTCACAATGACCTGATGGAAGGCCGAAGGGCGAATTGACCATGTGCGTTTATAAAGGTTGAGGTTTACGGCTTGAAACTTCTGGACAGGAATTTTTATACTTTTTTGTAATAGAAATTGTACATTTGGATAAAATTTGTGAAATTTTCTGACCACATTTAATGGAAAATCCCTCTAAAAGTTTGTCCTGGCTTTTCCTCTGGAAGTAAACCTCAGAGCCTCATGTTGATTGTGTATTTGTGTAATGATGTCTGGATGTTTTGACCAATGGGAAACGAAGCTGCTGATACAGGGAGATCAGTAATCAGCTAATCGCTAATCACAATGATTTTTTTTTGATCAAAATAATAACTCTTTATAATGACAATAAGACGATGATTATGGAACAATGTTCAACAGCAACAATTCAATTCCTTTGCAATTTGAGTCATTGCTATCTTGGATATAATCATAATATTAATAGCATAATTATCATTATGGCCTATTATCATTTATGTTGCTCCTATCATTATTACTAATGGGTCCATATCATACACTATCCTGGTCTTAAAATATCTTTACAGATGCTCTAAGGAATTAAGCTCTAAGGAATGAAGTGTGAGATGATTTTACTGCAGCTTAATGTTATCATTCCAAGTGATCATTTTAAGCTCTTGATAATACTAATGATTATTCAGAAACATTGACAAAGTAATTACCGTAATAAATATAATGCCATTATTCAATCAGATAATTATTTATTCATTTTATTTATCTTTACTCCATCGTTCCCTCGGGTTCTCTGTTTTCTCAGACAATTTATCTGTCTCGATCGTCTTAAGTCTCGATCAATGCGTCTCGCTGAGCAATCAATATGTTGCTAACTTCTACATGTATCGCTCATCAGTCTGATCTTGGTTCTTTCCACTTGTGGTCACTTGGTGGTCAGTAGTGCTTGGGAAATTTCTCAAGATTCTGGGGTTTGAGGACAGGCTTTGGAAGCTTTATGGCAGTCTTAGAGTTTTTACTAAGGCTTGTAGTTCATTCATTCATTCGAGAATTTATATAGCACCTCTTCAGGTGGGACTACTCAGAGTTGCTCCCGACTCCAGCATAGTCAAAAAGAACAGTTTTTAGCTGACTATAGAACAGACCAGTGTGATTAAACTTTGATTGTTACAGAAGAAGTGGGATGATGAAAGAACACGTTGACAATATCGGCCTCAGAGAAGTAGGATACGGTTGAAAATGTTGCGTTTAACGAAGAAATTGGAATACACACAACAATTTATAATGGCATTGAAAAAACATGTTTTGAAAATATAGACTATAAAATTAATCAGCCTAAACTGCAGGATTACTCAGAGCAGTCAGGAAAACCACAAATGAATGGCGCTGGATGACGTATTGTGTGATAAAATTTAATGTTGTGCTATCAAAAAGGGCCATGCATTTACTTGACTGATGGGTGAGTTAGTACTGGCTAGTGGCTAGTCTTGTCAACTTCTGGGATCAATGGTATTCAATGCAGACCTTAAGTCAAGAAAGAAAAAATTGTATTACAAAACTACAGCCATAAGGAAAAGTGCTCTATTAAATCAACCCAAGTTTATCTCCAAAATTCCAGGATCTTGAGAAATTTTCCAAGCAGTGGGAACATTGCCTACACACAACTAATGACCAGGAACTGGACCAATCTTGATAAAGTGCATTTGATTATGCTTGAGTTTTGTTGTGTAATACCTTGGATTGTTGGTGGCTCGATCAAGATCAAGCAATATGGGAGCAAGATGGTTTTACCGATTGACTGGAGGGAGATGGGGGGAGATGGAAACGCTTGATGAAGACGACTCCGCCTTCTGTCTTTCCACGACAGACCAAGCACAGAAGAGCTCCCGTGATGCTCTTTTATTTGTGATCTATAATTTTTATGCACAAACCGAAATGAAAAGAGAACGGAAAACAGAGACTGGATGAACACTCTAGACAGACATAAAATTGGAAGAAGACAGACTTTTGCTACTGATGGCAGAGGAATTGCTTTGAACTGTGACCTGCAATCATAAACAGAATTCAGAAGACACATAGACCTCTAAATCTAGGTGCAAACTGATCATCGCCAGTGGGCTCGTTTAGAGATTTCCAGAGATTTCATCCAGTCTATATGTTCCGTGTTCTATATTTTCTTGGAATAGTCTCTTGCTTTAGCATTCTGAATTTTAACTGAGAGATGACATCTTATAAGGCCTTGTGTTCTTTTATGATTTATGTATTTATTCATATATTTCTATACTGCCTCTTCAAGTTTACTATTACTTTGACTTCACCGTTATATTCCAAGAAAACTGTTGAACATTGTTGAGGGATGAACCATGTCAACCCGGAATAAAGATTTGATGAATCTCACTTCTCCATTATACTGGTAACTTTATAATGTATGCATATCGTCAGAACTTAAATATATGTACAACTATCTTCAGAATGTAATATTAGTCATAATTATTATTGGGCAGATTCATGAAGCGCCTCTGTCAATATGATTGTATACAGTATTACTTGAATGTGTGTTTATCTTCAGAATGTATGTGTATTGTGTAACTTCAGTTCATTTGTAGTTTCACAATGTGTGCATAACTTAAACGTATGTGCATCTCAGAGTGCATGTTACAATGTCTGCTTCAGGTTTTTCAGCATATTTATCAATCCCTGTAGTTGTTCCGTTTTGCTCTGAGTGCAGTGCGCTGTCGTTTGTGTTGTTAATCCGTTGGTATTTCATTGAATGTAAGAGAAGCTGATGAGAAGAAGCGGCCCAGAATCCCTCGACACTTCAAGCCAGAAAACATTTCAAGAACTGGATTTGCTACAATCTTCTCTATTCGTTCAATTATTTGCCTCTGTTCCTCTATTTGTCTTGGAATTTTGTTGTCCAATTACTTACTGTTGAACTGCCAACATTAGTATGTTATATATATATATATATATACTAAGATAATACAAAACTTAATTATGAGTCTGTTTATAGAATTATGTGTAATTGTCTATAATTAGATGCTCGCTCTCTCACTGTTGTTTCTGCTAAAACTCTTTTCCTTGCTTTTGTCACCTCACGGATGAATTACTGTTGCTCTCTTTATGCTGTACTCCCGTGCTGTGCAAATTCTGTTCTTGGATGTTATTTCAGTTGGATATGGGTTTAGCCTACTTCTAGTAGATCAGATTTCCAAGCATGGTCATATATGAGACTTTATCAGAGATGAATTACACACTGGCTTCCTGTTATACAGCGTTTTCAGTACAGAGTTATTGTCTTGGCTTGGCATTAATTGTTGGGTAAAACAGGTTTCCCTATATTAGAGATCTGTGTATTTCTGTTGACACCAGTTTGGGGCGAGCTGCTCTCCGTTTCTTGGGTCTTTCAGTCATGTACTTCTACTGCATAGTATCACTCTGGTCCTACACTTTGGAATGACACCTTCCACTTTCTTTGCATCTACTACCAAAAGACAGTTTGTTACCTTCCATGCTTCTCTTAAGACCGCTCCTTCACCAGGGTAGGTTTGGAAGTGCCTCTGAGCAGTTTTTGGAAGGGGCGCTAGTGCCGTGCTATGCAAATTCGTATGAATGAACAAAATTTAATATGATATTATTTAATACGTATTGAGGTAAGTATTTTTTAACATTTCCAGAGATGTGTCACCTGCACATCTAAACTTCATTGTATGACTCGTATCCATAATCATATTATGGATTCGTATCCATAATCATATTATGGATAGGAGTTCAACAAACTGGGAGTGTCCCTGATTAGTTCGTACTGAAAGAGGCGCTTTAGAATTCTATAGATGCAATACAATAATCACTTGAAACTAGAAAATCAACTTTTCTGTGTGCGTTCTAACTAATGGAACGGAACAGCAGGTGATCGGATTAGATGAGTATTTCATCAGAAGCACTTGAGACATCCTTTGCTTGAAACAAAATGAACATTAGATTGGCTGCATAACAGTGCATACGATTACCGGTATGCTCATAAATATTCCACATCGAAGATCTTACTATAGTATGGTGTAAGAGATTGATTGGATCAAATTAAATATGATGGGATGAAGTGGAATTTTATTAAATTTTGCTGTTGGACCATTTGATGTATTACATGGAGCATCGGAGCAATGTAGAGTTGCGAGCACATGAATAACTAATTGATTATACAACACTGATTCTTGGATGTGTAATAGACTTAAGTTTAAGTGAATTTTCAAATGTATTTAGAGATTGAAAAGTTCTGATTATTGTTCTTGGAGATAAATATAGGCTCTCTACTCTACGCTTCAGGAAGTTCAGGTGTCTGAAAGAAAGAATAAATTTGGTGCATAAGGCATTTCATTTCACCTCAGAGGAGAATTGTGTTACAAAGGCC
>JAQFXW010004009.1:0-11415 GCA_034693945.1 Dendrobaena attemsi
CGACTGACTATCCGCGCCTCAGATTCACATTTCGGTGTGACCTTGCGCGCGTTATAAATCTAGCAAATAAATAATAATAATAACAAGACCTTGCCTGATAATTAATTATTCTAATTAAGCGAACTTAAGCTGTTGATGATGGACCAACCACTATGGTTATGCGTCGATAGCACGGGCAGAGGCGTAGCCTGAAACTGATTTCGGAGAGGCGGTTCCACCAAGAAAAGTTATGATTTCTTTAGTCATTGGATACAATTTCCTTATTTCGGGGCTAAAATTAATTTATCACCATTCTTTTCTGGTTGCAAAGGCCACGTTTTCTTCTAAGCAAAACAATTCTTCAAATTTTCGAGGTGTCTACATTTTAAAACACGAAAAAAATAAAAAAAACATACTTATGAACAAATTATTTCAGTCGAATTGACCCCGTAACCCCCCGCCCCCCTCATAAATACGCATATGGGCACGGGTGTAACAGTTGAGTGTTGACGATATTCGAGGTAGGCTAAGTTGGCTAACTATAGGCCAAGAGTCCTAGACCTTGTCCTAGACCTAGACCTTGTTCAGCCATATCTGTTGGGCGGAGAGTGCCTTGAGACTATCACCCTCATGACTTGACACCATGGCTTGCGACTGTATTATACACATTACATACGTATACATAATACATTTAGATGTAGGCCTACACGATTGCTTGTAACCTGCTCCATTTTGTCAGTTTGTATTTTTAATAAACGAATATAATAATAAAAAAAGAGCATTAATACTATATGAATAGGGTTACATAGCTCTGATAGGTGGGTGGGAGCAAGTCCAAGCAAGCAACGCCAAATTATGACAACTATCCCATAAGTAATGCGTTGCTTAAGAGGAAGCCAATGGGCTAATCAGCCGTCACGCATAAAAAAGAAACACGGTAAAATTTGGGCATTCGGCCAATGAAACGAGCAGAAGTGCGCAGTAGGTCTACATGCTCCAAGCAGTTCAGACGAATAAGCTTATCTGGAAGGTCGGCACAGAGAGAGGAGCAATAGTCAAGTCTGGCAGTAACAAAGGAATGGATGAGAGTATAGCAGCAGCAGAGGAAATGATAGAGCGAGCAACAGTACGAACCGCGACTGAGAAGGTTAATGTGAGGGAGCAAAAGTAAGCTGTTGATCCAAGGTGACACCAAGGTCGCGAACTGAGGAGGAAAAGTTGAAATGGGGAAAACGGTGGTAAGGACCGCCATATCTAATTTAGGCCTAACCGGCTGCTGTTGTGTGCCAAAGCAGCAAAACCAAGTGAAGACGGTTAGACGCCATCCACAACGATCCAGGGCACCTATATTTATTTCTTTTATTTAATAACATAAATTATTTCTATATACCGCCAATTCAAGTTCATTTACTACTCAGAGGCGGTCCAGACCACAGCTCGGAGGTGTGTCGGAGTCAACACGCCGAAGCGCCTCAAACAGTTGTGGTGAAGGACTTGCTGAAGGCCGTTACGCTACGGGTGGAATTCGAACCTCCAACCCTTCGGTTGCAACCTTCATCAGTACGCTACAGCGCCCCATAAATATGTGGCCAGACTCAATCCTCTGGATTGCTGTAGGGACATCGGAGGCAAGGCAGTGCTAACTGGTAAGCCTGAATATCGTCACTTAATTTCGCCAGCGTACAGTTGTGAAAGCATAGAATGAGAAGCAAGAAGTAAGATAATGTCAGAGGTATAAGTTATATAGAGCAGAGGACCCAGGACTGAATCCTGGGGCAAACCACAAGGAGCAGGAACCCATGCAATTGGACCTAGAAGACCCATGGATGGCACGGAAAGAACGATCACTAAGAGAAGATCTCAACCAAAGAAGTATAGTAGCCTACCAGATAGGCCAAAAGTAAGCGTTCTAGTTAAATGTGTCATGGTCCCCTATCCACACAGTCAAAAGCATCACTAGCATAATAATTTGATCAGGGCCAACAGGGTATACGCTTATACGATGATACGCTGAGAACGGTCGATATGGCACCATAAAATGTCAGAGAGAGGACGACGACAATGCAATAATGTTTCAGTTAAATATCCTTTCTTCAATTCAGAATGGTCATGGCTACCTTTTTTAGTTTACATTTAATTGCCATAATACGCTGTAGGCCTACTGTTGAATTATAGGCCTATTTATAATTACAGGGGCTTATTTAAAAAATTTGAGAATACGTCCCTCTTACTATCTTGCTATTCTGCTTTCTGCAGCTCTTATAACAGCCATTGACAGCTACCTCCAAATTAATAATTGCTTCAATTTACTCGAAAGGGAAGCATGTGTACAGTGTAGTTATAGACCTATTATGGTAGTCAATAGAGACTTATTTGTCAAAAAATATAAAATAGGAAAATATTAATTGAAGCGTCATAAATTGGAAGAATAAAGCTGCACCACAGATGTGCACTGTGCAGCGTCAATCAGCTCATCACTCGGCTGATCAACAGGAGCTTTAAGTCTCACATCTGGCTACAATAATTATTATTACAGCTGGAACGTTCTCTGCTTCCCTTAAGACTAGTCTCAAGAGGTATTTAACAACTAAGACTTTTTGCTGTCCATCAGTGGTTGAACTGGGAGCGTAAATGAGACAAAATGGTTCAACAGATGTTAATTATAATTTATAATTCATAGCAAAAATGTCAACAGAATTCCAGATCTGTATACCACACGTTAAAAGTAAAATTGAAACACAAAATAAACACACAAAAACACATTAACACAAGTAACTACTTACACAATACAACAAGACCATACCTTCAAAAACGTAACTTGGTCACAACTGAGACTCTGATTACAGAATAATAGTCCCAGGTCACACAAAACGTCTAGACCAATCCTCACCTACCCCTCGTCCCATCCAGCCCTCCTCCTTCCTCTCTTCCTCTGTCTACGCAGTGGGCCTATGCTTTGTCCCTCAGTTTAAGGTCACTTACAGACAATAAAGCACCTGTCTGTGTAATTATAGAGCCACACAACGTTCACTTGTGACTAATGGCCATAAAACGAAACGGGCTTAAAAGTTGTGGCGAGACTTAGATATTTAAAAGTGTTGGTGACTCGACATCTTCATCACAGTATAAAGTCACACATGTGACATAATAAACGTGTATAATATATTCGTCCATTGTAGAAACAATGGAGCCATGCAAAGTTGTGCATGATGATTTGGATATTGACTCCAGATTTGCGTTAGCCCTGTAGACATTGCCAACCAAATAGAAGCTAAAATAATTATATAATGGTATAGCCAATTCATTACTCATAGTAAGCGAATTATAAATGTTTTGTAAATTTATCATGGTGAACCAACCAATTCACTGCAACCATTGTGGTGTTAACCTCAATAAATATGAACAATAAACCGATAATTAACTTGACAAAACAATCAGAAATTACAACACGTGAAAAAATATCCAGTAAACTCATTGTACCCTGTGACAGGTTTTACCTGCTAGTTTCTGATATCACAGATGAATATAATATTTACAATAATAACATTGCTAGTTTATCTTTAAGTAAAATATACAATTCTGTATTTAAAGTTTCAACATCCATGCACATGGCAGGCATAAAAGACACATCAAGATTAGAAGCGATACATCTGCAAAAACGTCATCACAGAGAGCGTCATAACACGTTGGCCATTGAGGCCTTTGTGCGTTCATCCACAATGTAAAAACATATAAGAGATTTCTCACATCAATTACTGCAAAGCATTCTTATAGCAACTCGTCATTGTTAATTAGCCTACTGTAAGTTTTACACCAAGTTACTGGCATCCCAGACTGTCCTGTGGAAAACTTATTTCCACACGAAGAGTAAGAGTAGGGCAGCACTCAGAGGCGTCTACACCATAGAAGCCTTGGAGGAAAATGCTCCATTTCAGACATAGGGAGGAAAGGTTTTTTGGTGAAATAGGGGGGGAAGTTGTAACTTTTTTAAACATCGTACCACTGAAATCATATTACCATAATTTTCAAACTTCTATGCATGGCTAAAGTGAAGGGCATGCATAATAATGAAAAGAACATTTTGTTAGGGACCTAAATGAAGTCACTAGAATGGGCTCCATTTTGGCAGTAAATGCTCTAAAATGCGTTGTCGGCTGGGGCTTTGCTCCAGACCCCACTGGGGGAGCTTATGACGCTCCCCCATACCCCCTAGTCATAGAAAAATTGTCCCAGTAGTCAGAAGTTGTTCAATATGCACTGATCTACAGTGGCTACAGAAGGGGGGAAATAGAGAAATTGGGGGGAGGGAAGTTGCTCCAATGTCTCAGGGGTATAGATGCCTCTGGTAGCACTTGCTATGTTATATACATGTCTACCTGTAATCCGCATTGAAAAAGGTTAAATTACAGACAAACTATATGAATACTTGTCACACAAACATGACCTCACATGTGGTTGATATGTAGCCCATCAAATTCTGATTGCTCACTGTTTGAAAGATAACTGAAATTGTCACTGTTATAACTCCAGGCAAAATCTTCTATCCAGAGGACAGGTAGCAAGTGCAATAAGATTTAAATAGCTCTCATACATTCATTCGTTTATTCATATTCATTAATTGATTTCAATAACCCACAAAGAAAATACTGTTCCTCGTTCTTCAGAATCGACATCTCCCAAAGCATTTCATAGATATAACAGTACATGCCTTAGAAGAGACGACAGTGACTCATTTGGTACAATAAATTAAAGGCATTGTCAATAATATACTTGTTGTGTGCCTGAGTTCTCTTACTACTCGGATAACTCGCTAGTGTGCATCTTCATTATAATGTCTATGTAAGAGATAGACATTGGTAATTATGATTTACACCAGTGTTTCCACTTATAGAAATCCCAATAATTTGGCACAAAATCCAAAGATTGTACTAGACATCCAATAACTGATAAGAAAATCTTGATAAAGTAAATTCGAGGTTAACCTGTTTTATCACAATCACACTTTCATGATTATTAAAAGAAAAATCCTAAGCTAGAAATTGGCTAACAAAATCCTTTAGCATGATATAACAGAATCAGGGGCGTCTACGCAGGGGAGGAATGGAGGCAGCCGCTCCCAGTCCGAGATAGGGGGAAATTTAATATTTTCAGCCTCTGAAGCAAACAATTAAAATTTATATTTCATTGCCATGATTGCCTGCCTGTTTCATATCTTTTTCGTTCGTATACCCATTCTGGCATTCTCAAGTAGGACTAATCGACAACAGTTAATTTGTCAACTATCAATTATGATCAACTATCAACGCTTTTTAATAGCCTACGTCGAAGGACTTATGCATAGGCCCTAGAGGTCCGTCCATGCTATAACAGTATCATAGTTAATTTCGACAGAACCGTAAATATGTCGCTGTTTAAGTTTAGATGTTTGGAAGTAACTTGCTGAAAACTTGTTTGCCAAGATATTAATGGTCTTCCCACTGTAAGAAAGATCCTGTATTTAAATACAATTGATATGTTTTGAAATTTGAATGATGAATGTTTAAAATTGTTTATTGTAAATGTAAAGACCTCTCTCTCCTCTTCCCGTTGCTACCAGGCGTAGGCGACTGTCAAGCTTATCCATTCTAGCATTTTAATCGATACCCAGATAATTTGGAAACATCTATCAATAATTAATCAACGTATATGAAAACGAAGACTATATAATTTAGCAGCTTAATCTACGAAATAACCGAAAACAGGACATTCATGTAGTAAACTAAGTAAAGTGACTGCTCAGTGTTACATGTCACAAGTCGGAATAGGCCTATAGGCTAGAACTGCTAGAAAGCCGATAGCTATTCCAGGGCCGGATTAACTAGTATGCTTATTATGCTCAGAGCATAGGGCCCCCAGCTGGCAAGAGGACCCCCCCCCCCCGACAGGCAGAACAATGAAAATTTATTACATGAAATGAGCTTGTTTTTATAAAAGAGGCGTTAATTGGTCTCACTTTAAGCAGGAATTTGCATTATGAAATTGATACTTTTTAATGACAGTCATGCATCAATCATAAATATGGGTTATTCTATTGAGGGATAGGAACTAGTGAATTTCTTTTTGGCTCATATTTCTATCTTGTAATACATGATCTCTGCGCTGACTTTAATTAATTACTACTTTGTTTAGGCTACAAATTTATTTTTATGTGAGCCTATTATGACAACTCATCAGTCCGTGGTCAGTTCAACATGGGGCCCCCCCGAAAATAATGAGCATGGGCCCCCCAAGTACAGTGAGCATAGGGCTCCCCAAGAGGTTAATCCGGCACTGAGCTATTCTTACGATATCGTCAATATGATCGGATTAAACAAGAAGTGGGATATGAGACGAGAAAATTTTGTTGTAAGAAGGAATACACACAAGTTTGTACGGCTTTGAAAATTGAGGAGGATGGCTTCCATCAGTCAAGGGGGGATAGACGCCCCTGAACAGAATAACACTGAAATAACAAATTCAATGTTTGGATTCTTAGCGGACCATTTACAATTACAAGTAATAATAAATGTCTTTAAAACACAGAAACAGAGCAGGTCTGTCTATTCTAATTCTTTTGTCACTGAAGGCCCAACAACATAGACTGTTACCAGAGGCAGGAGTTCCTCTCTCTCTCCCCTTCCGGGTTTCGTCGGCGCCTGAAGAAGACTATGTTGTTTGCCTCTGGCTCTGTTCCATCGGATCTGGAGAGCCTCTGTAGAGTTCGCTCTGTGTTCCGCCCGCTTTATAAATTGAGATTTACATTTACTCCCTTTTCCGTTGTCCCACATAAACTCCCAACGACTAGGTGAGATTCAAGGAATGACAGTCTGCACTCTGCTGTGCAATTTTCAACAATAATGTGATACTTCAGTGCTTCGGTTCATAAGATTAACTTTTGAGAAAATTAGGGTCTGATGTTACATTTTTTATGATTCCTCATTTTGACTCCTACGGTTCATACTATTCTGCAGACCTTAGTGAAAAATATCCAAATTATCCCCAAATCCCAAGATCCTGAGATAATTCCCAAAGAGTGGGAGTACTTATCTACACAAGTCTTGCCTAAGTGTTATGCATTTGACCTGGTTTGACCTCGTCTCCTGTTGCACCCCCGCGAACAATGTATGTTTTATTGCGCCACGTGATCGTTGGTGTTGCATGCGCTTTAAGTGTCAAGCCGAGTGACGTCAGTTCGCGAAACAACCATCCGATGGCGTAATCGAATTTAGAAAACGGCAGAGGACCACACTGCAATGACATAAATAATCAATAAAGTTATCAATATTGTATATTTGGAAACATTATAAGTGCTGTTGAAAGCAAAGGTCAAAGCACCAGCTCACTGAGAAATGAGCACTGCGCTAATTCAGAGAGGAGAAGCAATAAGTTTTTGATATTTAATGGTCACAGACTTTGAAACATGAAGCACTTTTGCTTTACTAAAAAAGTTAAGGGTTGGCCTACATGCATAATGTATATGCATGTTTAAGACAACATCACAAAGATTTGAATGCCTCAATGTAGCAAGTTATGTGATTAGTGATGCACGAGCATTAAGTATGTTGGTTAATCAAGATAAAAAGTCATCAGAGTCATATTTTAGAAAAAGACTTGACATTCAATGGACCCTAATGCCTAGTAAGATGGAGGTGGAGATGGAGGAGCAGGGCGATGAAAAGCTTATTTCCAAGTTGGTAATGACAAACAGAATGATTCGTGAAGTTAAAATTTGCATGAAACATGTAATGAGATAAAGGAAAAGGGAGATTGAGAAGGGGAGAAGTGATCATGAGATCCGGTGGTAGAGCTGTATCTATACTAACATCGGTATCAATATCCAGCCAATTACTAGACTGATTGGTATAAATCGGTATTGGCCAGTCGTAATCGTTGCCGATATGAATTATTGCAAAAATATGTTTTCTTAGTTTCGACGGCTCGCATGTCTGTCAAGCTGGGCGTGACATACGGTACATTAAGTCTTATTCCTACTCACATTCATGTTTCAAGTGATGTCCCCAATTTAGAACTCGATACAGTGTCATGCAGTAGCGATGTGTGTATTGCATGCCAAACTGGGGATATCACTCACAAAATAAATGGAAACAGAAAAGTAACATATTAGCTTTTAAAAACAAACTATAGATCCTAATTCAGCGATCGTGATTAGTTGGTACCAAACGCTACGCTTCACAGTGGCGCTTTAGAAAATGTCAAGATTATGCTACGAAAACGGACGCAAAATCACAAACAACAATAACAGAAAACAATGCCATCATTTCGGATTTTTGGTCAATCATTGATCATCATTATTCATGTGTTAATGAGTCGCTTCAGAGTAGTAGTAGACTTGAAGAGGTGGTATAGAACATATATTGAATAAATGAACCTTACATACATACATGTTGGCTTAACTCTACCAAGATGTTATTTGCTCAGTCAAAACTGCTCTCCTGGCCAGTCCTGAATCTTTTGTTGTAGGATCAGCGTAATATCTAAGTGTTTCAGGCTAGTCTTGCAGAGCTTCTTTGACTTTACTATGACCTCCAACTTGATTACCAAATAGTTGGGATGCATGAAACAACATGCTAGGAATTATTTTTATTTGGTAAGAGGTATTTAAGGTATTATATTGAACTTTTCCTCAAATCCCATATGTTGCGGCCAAGTTATATTCATGTGCGTATGTTATAATTATGTGACTGCGCGATATATCTGTGAAAATATGGTATATTTAGCATTACCGGCACGGTTACGCTACTGAGTGAATATTTGCTATAGGTATCATAGATTATTGGAAACATTGGTACAACACCAGCGAAATCCAATAATCGGTATAGGTATCGATATCAGCTACTCCTATAATCGATTATAATCGATATATTCGGCAAAAAGTGACATCGTATAGCTCTATTCTGGGGTAGTCGATGCTTGCTTGTAAAAAAATAAATTATCAGCTTAATCTACACGGTGAGGCAAAAAATGACCCATTTACGTTCATTGTCAATATTTTCGTTAAAAGTGGCAATTTCTGAGCAAACTTTTGCAGTCTGAAAATCAATTCGTATCTACGTACAAATGCCAAATATCACCAAACTATTTCAAACAAAACAAAAGTTATCAAACTTTTAGTGACATTGCCCACTGTATTTTTGTATCTCAAAGTTTAACAGTGTTTTGCTAATAATTTCGCCAAAATTAAAATTCATTTAATGAAATTTTACAGGCTTAAAGGTAATTCATATTTACATATAAAGACCATACTGTTAAACATTACCAGAACCAATAACAAACAGTGGGTGATGTCATTAAAAGTTGAATAACTTTTGTTTTATATGAAATATTTTGGTGAAATATAGTAGTTACATGTAAATGTGAACTGCCTTTCAGCCTGTACAATTGTGTTTAAGAATTCCCACTTTCGACGAAAATATTTGCAAAAAACATAGGGGGTAATTTTTTGCCTCACCCTGTATACTTGATGTAGCATAACTTCACATGTAGGTCCTATTTATCTTATCAATTATTTTTGTAATCTTATCTTCTGTACACTCCAAACACCTTAACCTATAACTTAGACCTGATTGTCCTGCCAAATACACTTCCTATTTACCTTTACTTTCTTGGCTGACTATACTTCATAATGTTCCTTTGTCTTCCCAATGGAGCACATGACTTCACTTTTACTCTAACTTTCCATTTATTTATATCAATCTTCGTGTGTTTATAGCCTTAATTTTACCTTATGTGTAATTGAATAATATGAAAGGCTGTATTATACCTGAATGACTAGAAGGAGGATGTAGTCGAGCAGGAGCCAGATGAGCAGATGGACGCAGAAGAAAGCCGTACTGCTCCAGTCAAACAGAATCCCAACTGACCAGGACGTCAAGAGTCCCAGCAGCAGGCATTCCGACAGCGGCTCCATTACGATTGTCAAAGGCGCCAAAGACACACGTAGCTTCCTCCACCTGTCAACACAGAGGGGTCACTTGGAGGTCATGTCGTTCTCAGGTCATTTACAAATCGAACAGTCAGTATGAAGCAATTTTAATGGTTGGCAAATCAATTGCCCACCTCTTCCTTTACAAGTCGCTATGAGATGAAGTATAATTGGGTCATTTCAAACTCATTTAGTTGTTTATATTTGACTTGGAGGTCAAAAGAATCTAGCTGGTAATTTAGACTTAGAGTCTGTTCCAATTTGACAGAGATGGCAACTATATCTGGAGAAGAGATGATAGAAGACGTGATAAGTGATCAGCTCTCAGGTGAGAACAATACTTCTTTAGATCAACCAGCTATCAAACAAACAAAATCCCCACCTAGATTTTCCGCTTAGAGGTCAGATCAGCTTGGCATGAAAGGTCAATTGTTCTTTCAGAGACCAGCTGGTCACTGCATCAGAGGTCATAGCTATATAGTCTGCAGCTGGTCGTTTTGAGGTACAGAGATCACTAAACATGTTGTGCGATCAGTATTGCACAAACTTATATCATCGGTGCATCAGTGTCGCAGTGCCAGAGATATTTAGCAGGATAATAAATAAAAATTGTAGAATTACATTGAGTCCCAGGCTTTCCTTACCTCATCATCCTGGCCTGAAAATGATGAACTGAGTAAGTGCCTGAGTTCTGAAGGGTTGGCTGCGAGCAAATTTTAACAGTCCAGCCTCTAAAATAGAACACAACATAGTAGACTGTATGAGACAATGTACGTTTCTCTTGATTCCAATTCTCAAGAGTTAACCTCCTTGTAGGACACAGGCTGCGCACGTTTGTTGTTACGGACCACGGTTCGCATCTCTTCACTGGTTTCCCATCTTTGCACGCATTCATTTCAAGGTTCTTACCCTGGTGCTCAAATCCCAATTGGGTCATGCTTCGAAGTATAATAATTAGTGATAGTACGCCGTCCTCGCTCTGCGATGTCTTTGCGTCCTCTTCGATCCTCTGATCGCCTCGACCTTTTTGTTCCACTTGACTGGTCCTGTCAATGACCCAGACTCGATCCTTTGCTAGCGCTGGTCCCTCACAGTGGAATTCAGTTCCCATAGTCTTCGCTCTACCTTTCTCACTGCAAGTGTTTCTACATCTTTCTCTCATCTAAAAACCTATCTCTTCTCTCGGGGTCTTCGCCCTTCAGAAGCGCTGGGAGCGCTTCTGAAGGGCAAATGCTGTGAGAAGCGCTTTATAAATTCACAAATACAATACAATACAATAGTCATGTCTTTTCTGTGGTGGGCCCTGTGATATGGAATTGCCTCCCCTTGCGCTACGATTGCTTCCTAAAGCTCATTCTGATATGTTCTACAGTCGTGTAAAAACTGTCCCTTTTTACCATGCTAGTTGTCGGGAACACCTCTCAGTAGTCCCCTTGAAGAGTTGCTTTATAAATTCTCAAAATGAACAACTGAGT
>JAQFXW010004010.1:0-11414 GCA_034693945.1 Dendrobaena attemsi
TGTATCCGTGTTCTATGCCTAAGGAGGGAAAAAGAGACAGAGACAGACAGAGACAGACAGAGACAGACAGAGACAGAGACAGACAGAGACAGACAGAGACAGATAGAGACAAACAGAGACGGACAGAGACAGACAGACAAAGACATGAGTCAGATAGACATACCTAAGCCGAAGGTGAGACTTCCTTTGTCACCTGGGCGTGACGGTCACGCTCGCTGGCTGGCCGTCTCAAAAGAAGAGCCTCTGCGGCCTAAACCTCTCTCGGTAGGCCTCGCCGCCAGCTGGGTACTACACGCATGGCTTACACAAGGGTACCCGCTGCTTGCTGCAGCTTAAGAATCATATACAAAAGGCAGGTATACCATAAAATCCATATGATATTGTGAGTACACCTGAGAATCCTACAATACACACATACATACGCCTATATACTTGAATCGGTATGCATATTGCATAGGCCTGTGTCTTTATATATATATATATATATCATACATATAATATATATATAACGTCAGTTTATAATATATTATACATATATGATATTGTGAGTACACCTGAGAATCCTACGTAGGCTTATAAGTCAGTGTACACAATGTCATGTTTCTTTTGAAGACTACCTCCATGTATGCATTATAGGCCGAAGCGTTGATATTATATTCTTCCTTCATATTGATTCAGGTGTAGTGCATCAACGTTGGAAACTCTGTACAATCCTCGCCCTACTACACCACATGTAGGGCGCTTACAGGCCTATAGACTTGTGTAGCTACAGGCCGTTAACTAGTTTTGTGTCTGGTAGTTTTCAGAGGGTACGTCGTCGTACAGTGTACGGTGGGCGAAGCAACAGCCAAAGCAACAGCCAAGTCGGTTCAACGTTAACAACAGTTTGTCACCCATTATAGGCGTCTTTTGGCGGTTAGGAAGTGACGTGTGTGTCGTAACAGCGCAGTAGATTTAGGTGCGTGTCCAAAGTACACTCTGTGGCTGGTGAAACTCTTCCGGAATCGTCGAAACTTGTCTGAAGAGAGATACTCTACCTTGTCTCCACTTGTAGTTGATCTGCTGGGAATTTGTATTGAAACGGGCGTCACACTGTTTAGTAGTTTATCAACCCTTCGATAGGCTACTCTCAGAGTCCTGTGTTCGAGTCGTTTCGTTGTGTTTTTACCAGCAATCGCGTGTTGCGAAGTCTCGAGCGGACTCTTGGATTAGACTCTACGGAAAGTTTTCGATTCGGATGATCTGAAGACAGTCATAAATTCTGAATATTGAATTTCGGATATTTCCGTAACAGTCCGAAAGAGTTACAGATTGTCATGATTTCGTCGCGATCGACTCCGGATATTTCGGGAAGCGGTCTCTAGATCCGAAAGCAAGCTTGAACCGTTGCGGATTGAGAAGATCTTCGCAAACAACAGACTTCCTAGGAAGGAAGATCCGACGCAATGTCTCAGATAGTTCGGCCAGAAGACCTCGAAACGGGGGTCATGTTCGACGTGGCTGCGCTCGGAACCGTTCCGCTTGGTCAGACACCGCCGACGATGGACATCGTCACGCTTCAGAAGTACATCCGCGAACTCTATCTGAACTACCAGAAGCCCTCCGGAGCTGGGCCACTCCCGTTGTGCCGGTTGGTCGTCTCCAATCGCGGCCTGGCCGTCACGGACGCCCCGACGGGTCCGCTGGACCGCACGCCGAGTGCAGAGACCCTCTACAACATACCGTCCGTTGTGTTCGCCGCCGCCGTGAGGTTCCTCGTCGTGGGAAAGAAGGAGAAGGACTTCCGGTGTGCTTTCGAGGCCATCGACACGGAAGGACCATCGCCCGCGACCGTGGCCAAGGGTAAGACCGCCGACCCACTCTACGTTTCCGTCGACAAGAAGTGGAAACATCTTACCAAGGTGACGTCACATCCGGCCATCTGCGCATGCGTGATACAGCGCATGACCGGCGTCAGGGCCGCGGAGCTGCACGCCTTTGTCTGCGAGTCTGACCTTCAGGCCCGTGACGTCATCTTCTGTCTCACGTCAGCTCTGAAGAACTTCACGGCTGGTCCCTCGTCACCACCGATCTACGGCGGTCACGGCATCTACGATCTTCCGCCGTCGTCACAGATGGGCGGAATGCGCAACGATCCAGAACATCTAATGATGTCACAGCAGCAGGCGAGGGGTCCCGGACTAGTGGACGGCGTCTATGGGATGCAGGGCCAACATCCGGACCAGATGATGAATTATCGCGGCGGTCCCGGTGGCGGAATGAGACAGGATCTTGGTGGACCAGGTCAGTGGGACCAACGACCCCAGGACGGAAGGGGCCCACTAGGAAGTAGCAGCAGCGGCGCCGAGGGTCAGCAAGGTTCGGAGTGGTTGAGTCAACAGAGAGATCAACTCATGCGGAACTTCACGAACGACCAGAAGAAGAACGAACGCAGCCAGCCGGAACAGGGCATCTACGACCAACAGCGCGGCGCCTATGATGCGTATCCTCCCAGAGGAATCTACGATCCGCTGCCGTCACGGGGCGTGTACGACGCCAACCCATCGAAGGGTATCTACGACGCCCAGCCATCGGCAATTTACGAGTACCGACCCCCTCAGAATCACCCTGAGCCGCAGAGGGACGCTTATGCCGCCGGGCCGCCTTTAGCCGACCCGTACACACTTCGGAGGGACATATATGATCCTCAGATGGGGGCCAACAGAGGTCAACTAGAACCGCCATCAAATCTGATGAGAGCCATGTCAGGATCAAGCGAGAGAGTGTTCGACGATCAGAGGAGAGGAGGCCAGGACCTTCAGAAGTCCAACTACGAAGCGGTACAGCCACCGAGGCAAGCGGGAGGCGGCGAGTTATACGGTAGAGGTGGACCAGGAGGGCAGGAGTCGGAGTACTCGACGGGCTTTGCACTACCGAGGGTAAAGGTCAACTACGAGGGCAGCGGCGAGGCAGCCCCGTCCAACGCAAGGGGCGAATTGATACCCGGAGGCGAGTACGGAGGCGGAGCTCGACCCGTGAGCGTCGGGTACGGGGATGGGGGGAGACTGCAGAAGCCGATGGCCCCCACGTCGTCTTCCTCGTATACCTCCCTCGACCGACAGTCGCCCGTTTCCCAGGTCAAGGTCAAGGCTCAGCCCCCGGCTCCGCTCGCCAAGACGCCCCGCCCGTCCGCGACGAGTCCAACAACGGAAGCATACCCCGGATTACGACCATCCGTCGGCGGCGGTGCTTCCATGAAGTCCGATCCGATGGACCGTGGTTCTCCGGACGTCGTCATGGCTCAGTCGTCAGTCCCTGTGGCGCCGAAGAAGGTGTATGGCATCAGGGTCTTCCCGACGATCATGCTCCGTGGAAACCAGGCTGCTGCTGCAGCAGCTGCTGCCGCTGAGGACGATGGAGACGCCAGGGATGCGGGTCAGACGTCATACTTCGTGGAGAACCTGCGTTCAACCAAGCCTAACGGTACGGGTCCGGAGAAGCATCCAGCCAACCGTGGCGTCCCAAAAGCCTTTGTGGACGCCACGGATGACCACACCGGAGGTCAGGACAAGCGAAAGAAGGACGACGAGATTGAATCTGCATTCGGGGGTCTTACGGTCGACCCTGGAAAGGCGGGTCGCAACCCAGCTAATGACTTCGAGCAAACGCTTGGTTATCTCCCGTAGCTTATACGTTCCTTTTTCCGGAACTCTCGGCTCTTCCACGTGGAGCGTTGACATACTTGTGGCTCGATACTACATGATGATCAATTTCAATGAAATCCTGGAATTTTCAGTGCCTGCGAATTCGAATGCGTTTAACTTAAGTGGAAATCAGTGCTGGTGTTTGTGGATTATTCTTTTACAAATGAATTTATCAGCGAACGTTTTCTATCTCAGCATTGCAACCGATAAATTGTCTGTTGAACACGAGATGCTGTATTGTATTGATGGACACCGTAATCGCGAATCCCAGTTTCTGACTTACGTGTATCGCTGTTTGCTTGAAATGTATTCGCGCTCATGAATAAGCTGATGCCCTGAGCTTGGCTTCAGAGTAGCGCCATTTACATTTGAAACTTACGAGGATATTATACGCTGCTCGAGAAAATAAAAACCCAGATCAATAACGGATTTATTATATGAGGCAGACTTACTTGCAGAGATTCTAGACATTAGAGATTTGTGTTTTTCTGTTAGCACCAATTTGTCACGAGCTGCTCTCCGTTCAGCTACCCATGGTGAACTTTTGATCTCTTGGTCACGAACTTCAACTGCGCAGTGTCGCTCTTTTTCCATTGCTGGCCCTGCACTTTGGAATGGGCTTCCACTTGCTTTGCGTTTATTACCTAAAGACTCTTCTAGTTTCTTTTATTCTTCTCATAAGACTGTGCTCTTTCGCCGGGGCTGGTGTGGGAGTGCCTCTGAGTCGTGTTCTTGGAGGGGCGCTATATAAATGTGTGAGTAATAACTTACTTTATAAACAATATATCCCTGCCATCTAGTCTAAACCAGATAAACATCGATTACCTTCAGGAAAGCATCCTTCGTAAGCTTCCGCGTCCTAAAATTAAAAGTTGTATGTGATAAGTCAAGTCTTGTGTTTACTTTGCAAAATTGTGTAATCAATGTAAATTGTTATCAAATATCTGCATAGCGATTAGCGACCCTCGATCTTCTCCAATGAATTTTACACATAATGGGTTCTTCCGTCATCACTGTCAAAGTATTCGATCGCCTGCACCTGCTCAATTGTTCTTCCCATCACCTCTCAGATTTACCACTTAATATTTGCAGTCCAACCTTTTCAAGAACTCGTGCCTCGACTCCTATGATCATCCTACAACTTAACAGCTACTCCGCCTCCTTTGACCTTCTCCAAATCCACCTGGAGGACTATGGACATCCTTACATAACACCTCTGACTCAATGCAACACTGGTGAATAACGGTTTCCAGCTATTGGATTTAAATATAGAGCTGAAATTATGGTTAGGATATTGGATAGAATTACGGATCCCAAAGTCAAACGCTGCATTACAGAGATCGCCAAGGTATGCTTAAATAAGGCGCAGTCAAGAAGACATCTCCAGATTACAGGGCTGTTAACATAGCGATAAGGTATACACCGTGTCTCAAAAAATTTGTGTAAAACAGTTTTGGTCAGAACTTCGTCAAATTAAAAAAAACTGTTTTGATACTCGGTATTGCCTATACGTATTTCATTACCCCACCAAGTATTCCACAATGTTTTATTTTGCTGATGTCATTGTATGTATCAATGATAACTTTCAGCTTCAAGTTACCAACAATCGATACCGATACATTATTTTGGCTTTCACCCAAAGTTAAACTATTTTTATGTATGATCTTTAGTGTGAGCAGCATGTAGCGCATGTGTACATGTTTACATGGGCACCCACAGGACTTTTGCATTGTGTCACAATCAAGACGACGTGTCATGATCACAGGTTGGAGTCGGAAAGAATTATTATTGTGAATTGTTGTCTTCAGAGAAACGATTCGTCAGAGATGATATAAGGGAATCCAAGTAAGGCACAAAATAAGACTAGTAAAGCTGATATTACAAATTATTAGAAAAGTAAAAGATTTTCCATCGGAGGTCACGTGATTCCCTTCGACCTACATGTATGCTGCGGACGACCATGCATGTTTAACGACGCTGTTTCTTGTCAAAGATGATTAGCGCCGCCCAACTCCTTACCCAGGCTTGGCACTGGTACTAAAGTGGTGCAGTTACTTATCAAAAAGCAGTCTTGTTGTCAAGACCTGAAACCTCAAGACCAAGACCAAGACTAAGACATTGAACCTCAAGACCAAGACCAAGATCAAGACTTTTTGTCTCCAGACCCAGATCAAGACTTTTCAAACAAACTCAAGTGCACTCAAGTTCAAGACTTAAAGACCGAGGACAGAAAGACTGTCAAAAGCATTGGGAAAGGCGTTGTTATTGATGTTGCAGTATGTTTTAGAATTGGTATTTGTATTGGCATTGGCAATGATTTTATTAGGCTTTAGAGGTAAGCCCTACTGATATTGCCGACACATTTTCCCAGTAGGCTACTGTTAACAGCCCTGTTAGACTACCGCCCTTTTATAACAGTCCGGATATAAGCAGAAACAGAGGCACACACTGGAATGTGCCCTTCGATGTGAACAGCTGATAACTCATTCTTTTCGAAAATTTATATAGCGCTCCTTCACCTATCGCCGTGAACGAACGCCCGATTCAAATCTCTTATTAGGCCTAATCCTAGCGGGAGACCTTGAGTTTCTTACTGTAATAACTAGGCTATACTTATACCAAAATAAACATAACTGAGTACAGCAGCAACATCATGTAATGCTCACAGTTTATCTGTTAATGAGTATAGGGCCTAGGCTAAAAGTATCGTGTTATGAGCGGATTTGCTACAGATCTGAGCAGGCGTCTTTCCCCTGAAGGCATTGGAGCAACTTTGGCTCGCCTCCTCTCGTTTTTCCATTCCTGTATAACTACTTTAAATAAGTACATATTTAGACAGGTATTTCGATATATAATTATACTGGAACAACATCTGTCGCAATTGGGGTAAGAGAGCGTCTAAAGGTCTACCAGTGAGATCTGTGGCAAAGCCACAGCCGACAACGCATTTAGCCTACAGCGTGTTCTACCAAATGAAACAGCGCTGTTTTAGCCACAGATGTCGGCCACATTGCATAGGATCATGCAACATTTTAAAGTTTAAACCATACTTAATACTTCGAATTTCTAATTAATAGGCCTACATGTTCTGCTCGTTGCAAGAACACTTTTTCGCAATAATGGGCCCTGCATGCAATTCCACGTTATGTATAGTTATACCTCAGTGTAGCAACTATAGTTATACGCGTTGATATGCCTACTCACCACCATAAAACTGCAATCATCGGCTGGCGACAGAGTGGATGGGGTTGAATAGTACAGATGGCAGCTTCCGTTGTTTTCGTAGAAGGCGTGATGTAGACAGCCCTCACTAGACGCGCACTTTCTGGCACAGTCCAGTCGAGACCTGGCTGCTACAACGTTGCTGGGTCCGACAGACGGGGAAGCTGGACAGCGACCTCTTCCTTGCACGGACGTCACATACACTCGTGACGACCTTAGCTCGTCAGTGTCTCTTGCTGGCAGAACGAGCAAAACGATCCCCAAAACAGCTGTCCAGAGTCTTTGCCGAAAGACTTTTGGTTTCCTTTTCTGTATCTAAGCATTCACAAACTTATTAATGTTAGTGTCAAAGAATTTAAGAGACATTGATTGGCCAAACTTAATAATAATATATATATATATTATAATATATATATATATATATTATATAGTTAAGATCTTAGGACCTAAAACACAGCAGCGTGGTATGAGCATTTGCTATGCTCTAATATTTGTGTCTGCTCAACTTATTAGCCTATCAAAACGTGGCTTACCTTAGCCATGAAGCTCTATGTTGTTCTTCAGTTCAGACACGCTGAAGAAGAGGTGTCTATGTTGAAACTTCTTAAACTTACGACTTAAGCTAAAGTAAATAACTGTTGCTGTGAAAATACTCTTATGACCCAAGAATAGTCACAATTATTCTACTTTCAGCTGCATTTCCTCTGATACACCAAAGTATATATAGACACCAGATTTACTGCGAATAATGAAAGAGAACAGGTAGCGTTTGAGCTTCGATTTGAATGAGTTCAAAGAGTCGGCGGATCGAATAGCATCAAGGACTGCACAGGATCCTTCGCATCCTTCATAAGCGAACGTTGTCTCAACTCGAACGCGGAGGAGTGGATGCCGATGCCAGTTGTTGCGTAGATAATCAGTGATTTAGAAACAAATAGACAAAGCTTGATGGCATTATACTCGATTCGGAACAGAACGAGCAACCAGTGAAGACATCAATAAGAGCTCAAAAGCGCTAACATTGTTTAGGTGTCAGGCATCAAGAGCTAGGCTGACATTGATATTATATTATGTGCAGTTAAAAGATGACTTTGCCTATCGTCTTGATGAAACTTCCTTTTCAATTTTTCAAATCCTGGGTCTTCGAGTGACGTAACTTTTCAACATCTTCCAGTCAAAAGTTATAATCGACAATATGCTGTCAAAGTCAAAGCCTATAGGCCTATCATTATTAGAAATATCTATTCACTAACACATAGCTTTGGCCACAAAGCGTATTGTAACCCCGAGTCCAAGTTTCCTATATCGACTAAAGCAGTAATAGTTAAGACATTGAGTTGTGTCGCTTTTCTGTACGATAAAAGCATTTAACAAAAGTTAAATTATCATAACACACAGCTTTGGCCATTTCATTCAGCCTTCCGCATCGGTTGATTTGTAAACTGACATGGCTTGTCTAGCCATTGAAAGACACAAATTCAATGACAATGGCTTCACTTATTTTGTTGTATAACGATTAAATGTCGAGTGTGTATTTCCCAGTCTGTGGTCGTCTATGATGTCACTGTTAAGACGCTTTCATTGCATAGACGTATTTTGTTCATTTTGTAGTAGATCTACATCAAAGAATGATACAGTAGTTCATATGACAAACTTGGAAATTCCTTTGTCCGTCTCAGACGTTTCCGGAATAGAACAGTCCATGATATCCTTTGCAAGGATCATTCAACCATTTGATCTTCAAGAGTTGGTTGAATGTATACCAAGAAGATCTTACCCACTTCTGACATGAGTCGATTCATTGAGTAAGCAGACAAAGCAATCAGTCGTTCATTCATGCAATACATCTGATATACATGTAGCTTCATCTTCGTGTGATTCATCGCAACAGCTAAGCAACAGACGATTAGTTAGTGACTTAAAACTTAGCCACAAAACTTTACTTTAAAATGACAACTGCTTCCAATAATTGTAGGTAGAGGGCCGAATTTGCCAACTGCGTAAGCATTCTGTAGGCCTAAGTTAGTGTTCTCCGTCGATATTTCAAGGTAGCCTATTATGGTACTGCATGATGCGTCAGGAGCGAGGGCTCACTGAAACATGGTACTATAGAGAGCACGAAACAATAATTATTGTCTGTCGTATGGCAGATAATACATGTACAAGTCTTGATGTGCAGTTTGAATCTGACGTCCTCCCACTTGTCAACATTTTATTGACTTAATTCATTTCCTTTCTCTGCGGACATTCTTACGGAACATTTCCTTCTTAGTAGCCTATAGTTGAGCCAGACTGACAGCTATGCTGCGACTTTGTACTTTTACGTTTTAACCGATGTTTCGTTGTCGTCAGTGTTGTCATTGCACCATTGCTCTTTCCGAATCAGTTCCTCCGTTTCCTTGAAACTGTAATAAAATCATGCAGAGGCGCGTTTACGCATAGGCACACGCCTAGGGCTCCCGAATATCGGGGGCCCCCAAACGAGTGAAACTATTGTTCAATTATATAAAATAACATTTTTGAATTGTTAAAGAAAATAATTATTTGGTAATTTATCATTTTTACGGAATTATTAAATGTAGGTCTAGACCCTTTAGGTATAAGCGGCAGGGTCGGGGACTGGCTTGCCAAAGCGGCCCGGGAAATGTACATGTAGGCCTAGCCGTTGGCGGCCCACGTTGTCGGTCACCATGCACTTAGCAATAGGCCTATTTTACGTGACACTGAAGTTAACATTAGGGACCTAATATTATCTGTCAATAGGGAAAATGGCATAGGCCTACTTAAGCTTATCATTAAGTTTATAATTAAAGATTAAGAAATAACACATGCATTATAATTTTTTTAATTTACAAATCCAATTTGTCGTAATTCCATAAGCAAATTCGTATAGGCCCTACAGCTACATGTACATTCCTATAATTACGTTTGGAACAACTAGATTATGTGTAACCTTGTCCTTGTGTAATGCACTGCATTAAATAGGTATTCCTTTTCTGCAAGATTTGCAGTTATTTATTTTGATATTTCTTTTGTATGCAAAGTTTAAGAATTCCACTTACAGCTACTGTGTTGATAGGTTTCATGAAATTTTGTAGCCTAAGCAATGCACAATTACCGTAGTCTAATACTGGAATCCCTATCAGGCACCGTGTAGGCCTAGGCTATCCAGACACTGCAGCGCTGCAATAGGCCTACTAAGTTCACCACACCGATAACTTGCAATTTTTTTATTATTGTTCTTAAATAAACGATAGGCATACATCATTTTTTTTATTGGTTTGAGGCCTAAGTGGTTCTTTATTGATTGATCTGAAGGCCTAATTAACGAACGAACAGGAAATTCGTAAGAGTAAGTAAGTAAGTAAGTAAGTAAGTGTCGATTTATAACGCGTCCCTTGGACATGGCCCGATTGATGATTTTGAAAACAAAAAGGCTCGCAAAATATGCGTGTAACTCCTAATTTCCATGACAATTGGAACGAAATTAATTAATTAATTAATTAAGACTAATTATTTAAGCCTATTGTGCCTATTTTTTTAGTTGTTTATGTATCGTGGTAGACCTGTGTATGTAATATTCTTTTACCACCGATAACTCTATTAGGCCTACTGCTAAACTATAAAGATGGTTACTTAGAGTCTTTAAAACTGGATAATTCATTACACGAAAAAGTCACGAATTAACAAAAGACAAATTTTATGTTGATTCGTTGGCTATCACGCGTTTCGTAGAATCATGTGTCCTTTTGCAGTGATTCTGTTAGGTTAGGGCCCCCATAGTTTCCACCACATTTGTTAATCCGGCCCTACGCGGAGGTCAATTTGGGGCAAACGCGAGACACCCCCACCAATCTTTTGGTGGGGTAAAGTGACACCGACGGGTCTTTTGTTCGCCGAAGCGGTGTCATATTTAAATTCTAAATAGCTTCGCTCGAATCGAAGCTTGTCTAATGGATCAAAGACTAGTGGGAGGACGTCGACAGCCTGGGCTGAATCCACTCAAATGCTAATCAGGCCGGCGTCTCTGCTGTCAACGACCATTGAGTGGAAAAGACCCATTGTTGCATTGTTTGCCAAATTATTCATGTAGACGCTGTCAATAGGGAACTCTGACGGACGTAAATTTACGTCCCTCAGGTCCAGACAAACCTAATTTTAGACATATAATACGTCCCTAACAGTAAACGTGTTTAAGTATTGTTATATTCCCCTAAGAGGTGTACATTTATCCGCCTATAAAACTTGGCAGGCGATGTATGAAAATTTAATGACCTACCCGAATGGACTTTGAGGCATGACGCAATGGGAAATCCCCGCTATATTTATCCATGGTTCGTATAGGCTACCTTTGTGTTGAGCGATTTCGTATAAATGTGTAAGTCTTGCTTCATTGGGCTGTCTTGCCAAGCAGATTGTAAAATTATTATAGACTAGGCATATCCCGTCAAAAATGACGGTAATCCAGGCTTAACCCGTAAAGAATTACGGGCTATTCTAATCAACGAC
>JAQFXW010004011.1:0-11413 GCA_034693945.1 Dendrobaena attemsi
AAGTTCATCCACCTGCAATGATTTCACGCATGTACTCTGTTCAATACTCATTGCAGACTTGACTGGAGTCTGCTCTCTACTCTGGTCGCAGCTGCCACGTGCTGCATGGAGGCGCCTCTGTGTAAGGTTCTGACGGGGCGCTATATAAATGCCTAAAATTAGTAGAATATGTAGTTTATATGACGAGGAGTTGTGGCCTGACTCCTCTCAAAGAACCTTGCCCACAATTAAGACAAACTAGGTGGAAGCGAGCATCTTCACAGGAGGACGGCTTGCAGAGACTAAGAGAAAGATGAGAAGGATCGAGGAGAAGGAAGACAAGGAGAAGTAGGACAGGAGAAGGAAGGAGGGAAGAATGAGGTGCAGGAATAGGAGGACAAGGGGACGGGGAGGAGGCGGAGAATGAGGAAAATAAGAAGAAGGAAGGGTAGGAGAAGGAGGAAGGAAAGAAGGAAAAAGGAAGGGAAAGGAAAACGAGGAGGAGGACGGCTTGCAGGAGAAGGAAGAAGAGGGTAGGAGAGGACATAGGAACCCATAGCCAGCCAGAGTTCGTGGGCGTCTGCGTGAGTGCGTGCGTGCGTGACGCTAATCCAGCGACAACGACGACGACGACGACGCTGCACTCGTCGTCAATGATGACGACGAGAGCGTCGATATAAGTCTCACCGGTGGTTGTCGCCCGTTGAATAACCGATCCTCCTTCTCCTTCTCCTCCTTTCCTTCCTTCTCCTCCTTCTCCTCCTCTTCCTTCCTTCCTTCTCCCCCTCCTCCTCTCTCGGCTGCTGCTGCTGCTGCATTTAGAACGGAATCGTTAACGCGGATCAAAGCCTCCCGATCTGTTAATTAAAGACCCTAATTAGACTACGAAGATGCTCAAAGAACAATGGATATGCACGGCGACGACGACGACGATGGCGGCGAGAGATACAGAGGACATCAAAGATCAGCGTGATTATCGTGACGGGCGCATGCAGAGGGAGGAGGAGGAGGAGGAGGAGGATGGGGGTGTGGGGGTCGGAATCGAACTTAATGATCTCCGCTTATATTATCAGGCACGGACCAATTAGCTGACGACGCCCGGCGACGAAATCTCTTTCTATTATTTCTCCTCTGAAGATGAAACTAAGACTACGACAACTAATTTCGTGCTCGCCCGATGCAAACGTTTTTCATCTTTGCGCTTGCACGGCATATTATAGTGGCAATATACATCACACTAATAATTAAATCGGTTATACCTGTATTGTCGCCCGCATGCAAAGGCAATTTGACGAGAAGACCTAACGCGTTTATAAGCATCGTTCTGTGCTATGGGCCTATTTCTACACAGCCCATTTGAAAGGGGATGGAATCGTTACGTATAGGCTAAGTCTTGCGCTTATACGATACGTTGCGATGTTATTAACTCTATTATGTGTTGAGTATTGGCCTAAACTGTTATCAACGCATGCAAGTTTTAAAATAGGATTATGTATAACTCCGGTGATATATATAGAGCAGTTCTGATTTTGACAAACGCTGTTCCACTTCCAGCAACGTGCAAACTTAAACTGCGTGTAGTCAGTCAAGTTTCTTCAATAATAATTAAGGTGTACTACAGTAAACCAATCAAGGTATAGGCCTATCTCGATGCTTCAACAGATTTCAGATTAAAACCGTTCATCGATTTGCTCGCTTCAGTTTGTCGTCATCTGTCACTGTCAGATGATATATATCTATTATGTCATCTTGGTATGTTCGGAATGTATCCTACTCCGTAATCAATCAATCAATCAATCAATCAATCATTTATTTTTGTAACCAGGTAACAATAATGTTCGAAAACAAATAGCCATTTGGCAAGTTACAAAAAGGGGGCACTAAAGGGATAGAAAATATACGGTCACGAATATTATATAAAACATGGGCTTAGCCATATAGGCTATGTAGGCCTATTATTTAGGCCTGGGGCCTACTAACATAATCATTAATCAACCATTATTTGGACACTGGTTGTCTAAAGGATATACATCGTTTTGTCTGTTGTATAACGAGTTGAGCCTCTGAACTGTTCTGAGGACTCAGAAGAGAGACGCTTTATAAATCCTCAAATATAGGAAACGGTAGACGATGGAATTTCCGAATTAAACAAATGTTGGCGTATATGCACACTTAACCACGCACCCATGTGCACACATGAATATAAATAATATTATGTAGGGCCAATTCTAACATATATAATTATATGTATATTTTTATGTATATTATATATAATATATATGAAATGACTAAATTGTCCGATATCCAATATCACTATAATTATGCATGACAACGACCGCAATTAAGACTATACTAAACAACAACAACAACTACAACAACAACAATAACAATAACAACGACAACAGTTACAACGACGACAACAACAACAACAACAACAACAATAACAATGACAACAGTTACAACGACGACAACAACAACGTATAGGAGAGCCGTTACAACACCACCACCACCAACAATAACAACAATAACAAATCAAATTACTATACGACAACATCAATTACTGTATATGGTTACAACAACAAAATCAAAACTAAATTGAAATGGATAAATGCAATTCGCTAAATCACGAGCAAAGACCAGTGTAGAGCAAAAGTATGAATAGCTGCAGCGTATAATTATTATTTACGCCGTCATCGCCTTAGATTTGAGGCAGCAGGAGCAGGAAACGAAACGACGAAAATACAGAAGAATAGATTGCAACAGCTGTCCATACAATAATTCTACAGACACAAATGCTTGAAGGGCTTCCGGGACATTTTTGTTACAGGATGCTACTATCGTCAGTTGATCTGCAGTCAGTGCAGTGTATTCTAGATGGCTCCGTCTCCAATACACGAGACGAACGCCACTCCCGAAAATTTATTTGTTAGTTGGTGGACTCGTCCAACAATAATTCCTAAATGACATTCTGGTCGTAGATCTGCATCGGATCTATTACAGTGGACGCATTCCGGGAGAAATGGGACGGAATGGGGGGGGGTGTCGAGGAGTAGTTGCTACATGTTCACCAGTGACACCACAGACATCATGACGCATCCAGAGAGGCGTCACGAGGAACACTGGCAGAAATAGATAGCGAGCGAGAGAGAGTGGCGATGACATTGGCACAGATAGAGGAATGGAATTCCTTGTTTCCCATCTTCCTCCACCTCAACCATCCTCCCTACCACCCGCACCCCTCCTACCGTCGTCGTCCTCCTACCAGTCAGCACTCGATCGGTCGGTGGCCTTAGACGAGGCGCCGCCGCCGCCGGTGACCGGGAAGGGACGGAGGCCGATCGACCGCTCTCGACGACGACGGTGCTCCAGTTAATTAGACGACTGGAACGAAGCGGATAAACTTTGACACGGCGTTCCCCGGCGCGATAATCGAAGGGGAGAAGGTTGCCCGGCTTTATGGGTGAGCACTCGCTCGGGGCCACCGCCGGCAACGATGGACAAAAGGCCCTCTTCTGCACTGCACTGGGCCCTCCTCCTCTGCACTGGGCCGCCGCTGCCACCGCCCTCCCTGTCCATCCACACGAAACCCAAGATGCGGCGGCGGCTGCGAAGGCGATCGATGACTCGGATTATTCGCGATTAATCCGATGAATATATTGTTTGAATTAGATACAACACGCAACTGCGCAGACTTATGCACAATTAGAGCGATACCAACGCATATATAGCCTAACTATACCATGTATAATATATATAGTCCTATATAGGCCTATATACTGGATATGTGTTACAATAGGCACTAGGCCTAAACATTATTATATGCTTTACAAGTTATTCCAATGATTATGATTTTGAATTATTTTGCGTTTGATTCCAAATCGGATAAGGGTGATGTCACTCTGATAAATGAAATTTCTTTTTGGCCATTGACTTTGTTACAATTAAATTATAACACGAGACGCTTAGGCCTAAAATTATAGAATGCAATGTCACTGGAGAATGCCGAATTCGTAAACTAAACTTGCAAGCAAATCTTGAACACTCATGAAAAGCGTGTACACACGCATGCATGCCCGATCCCAGCATCTGCTTTTTAAACGTTTGTTCGCTTGCTGAAGTTTGACAGGATTTCATTAAACGTTGAACTGCAGTGGACAATACGTTGGGATGATCTCCTCCCATACCTTACTTTGCAAAGTACGCATCTTCCGGTATAATAGGCCTACTCTAGACTAGATACTAGTAGATAGACCTTACAGCCGACACGAACAGTTTGCCGAGTGAGTCCATATCACCACAGCGCCCTACATTTTATTTATTCATTCGTTTAAGGTTACTTTGCCGTGGCTGGGCTGGTAGCGTCTCTGAGTAGGTTCCTTGAAGAACGGGCGCTTGATAAATTTTCGAAACGAATGAATGAGTATTTCTTTTGGAGGTTTATATAGCGCCTCTTCTAGTCCACTACTAGTCTACAACTCAGAAGCGCTCCTGACTGCAGCGCTGATGCTAAGTCGAAGTTAACACGCGATGGAGCCACAGGACATTATTATGAGCTCAATGTCCTTACGCAGTGGCTTGATGTGAATTCGAACCCGGAACCGTTCGGACGCAAGACTGCGAACTATATCACTACACCGCCACGCCCCACATTGATATAAGCTAGACAGCATAGGTTTGTCACGACAGGACAATCCCTCAGTTTGATAGCAGCATTACTTTAAATACAGAACTATTACAGATTAGATCTGATGACTGGGTCAGATCTGATAAGGTGTATATAGGTACCAGCATGCATCCTGTACCGGTCTTCATCAAAGCTGCTGCTGCTGCTTGGTTCTGCATAAACATGTATGTATGTAATACTATATATGCGATTGTAACGAAATCTGTCTGGTCGTGTGGCGCCATTTAGAAACAAGTTGAGGTCAATCTCAGCGTCAAAACATGTAAATCTTAGTCTCAGATATTATGTTTAAATCAAATCAAATCATTTTTTATTGTAGGCCTATCACGTCAGTCAGCTGCAGCAAGAACTTAAATGAATCCAGTTATACATTCAATTCATAATATAATACATAACTTGAAATGTATTTATTCAAGTTTACATTAGGTTGACTAACCTATAACTATCTATAGGCCTATTATTATAGATGGAATGCAACAGGGAGAACCCAGAAGAATTGATGTCCCGCTATTATGTTGGTTAGACGTCAGTTGTAAATGCTCACTATACGTTTGGCTGAAACTGCTTGATTGGACGTCAAACAAATTCAACAGAACAGCTGGACGCATTTCTGGGTCTGTATAGGCCTACGTTAAGGTTGTAGCTTCCGCTTGTTCACCTTGTAGGCCTACTTCACTAACATCAATTTAGTTTATTTTACTCTTATTTCTAAGTCGTTTAATCGTCTGACTTCATCTGATCTATGCTCTACCAGAGTACCTTGTCCACTGGTACTGGCGCCAAAGACTTCTGTAGCGCCAGTTTGTACGACAATTCGGTCGTTTCCGGTCCGGTGAATCTGCAATCACGTGACCCGCCGTCTTGCTTTCACGCTGTCTGTGGTGTTGGTTCCGCTTTCTCAATCTTTGTCCAGGCCAAAAGTCATAATTTCCTGTCGCCCGAAGACGAATGCCGGGGCGCCTGCAGCCACGAGGGAGGGGAAAGGGAGGGAACGAGGGACAGGGCAGGGCAGAGAGGGGCAAGCGACCGTCGATCCTACGTCGTCGCTTCGGCCTGGGCGCCAACCGACATCGATCCTCTGCTTAATCACGTCATCCCACTTCTTCTGCACTCGCCCGATGGACAAATGCATCGTTTGCGTTCAGATAATCTCATATACAGGCTTCGTCTATGCAACTTATTATTCAGGGCCTGTTGTTCACGTGTTTTCTATCCGTGATGATATACGTTTATTTTACAGCGCCTACATAACGAAGATGATTGGCTTTTTCCTATCCCTATGATGGCCTATATACGACAGTATTTTAAAAGTATCCCACCCAGTGCAGTTGATTCCTTCCTCACCGTCTGTCCTTCCTTCATCTGCGTTTCCCAGTGGGCCTCGTCCCGTCGTCCCTCGCGCCGTCGTTTCCTCGCGCCCTCTGCCTTCGCAGCCAGTAATTATCGCTGTGGCCTGAGCCACAGAGCGAAGAGGACGAGGACGCGGTCACAGAGTTGATAAGCGCGAGGCCGAGAGTCGCGAGTCCGGCCAACCATGCAAGGACATGCTGCTGCCGGACACACTGGACAGAAGAACAAGGGATCGCCTCTCAGCTGCTGGTGGTGTTGACTGTAGAGGCGTCGAAACGGAGGAGAAGGGGAGGCGGTAAAGAACAAGCTACGGAAGAGTTGAAGAAGAGACATGTGTGGAGGATGGAAGACTGAACAGCGCACACGTGCCTTTGTCCGGTGTATGAGGTCGCGCGATCAAGGATGCGAGACTTTCATTTGGCAACAGTAGCAAAGTATATATAATTATATATACACTGTGACAGTAGGCCTACTGTCCTTAGTTGATGCCCGCAAAGCCAGGAGTTGTAAGGAAGACATGAAACCTATAATGACAAGAGGGTTCTGCATAGCATCTTTCAACCAGTTTGAAGTGGTTTGACAAAGTAGACTAATGAAAAAGTCGAAAATATTCACACGTGAGCGCAGGGAGAAATTTTTACCTCGGGTTCTTAATTTTACAGAGTGTTAAAATGAGCTATAGCTGTGGAGCTTCGTTTTCTCATCAGTGCAGTCTGTGGCAAGGCCTTAGAAGCCAAACCGCTCCATATAAAATATAGCAGAATTGGGGGAACTTTGTCAGTGTTTCTTTGCCCGAGGGTTTTCCAAGCACCCCCTGGTTTTGCCCCGACCACTAGATAAAATATAGACGGAGTTGTTCTTGCGATTGGGAATACGAAACCTGTAAGAGCAGATGAAAGCGAATAGCAGTTTTGCAGGTCGATTCGAAGTTCAACCAGAATATGTAGCGAGATCAATTTTAGATCTGATGCTCTAATTAAGACTCTACACGGAATGGGAATCCTGTAGGATATACGCGGAATGTAATTCGAAAGCATTCAAATGCCTTATGCTTTATATGAACTCTACAAATTAGGTATAGGTCTATCGTACAAGATCTGCTTGTATGATTAGAGACACAGATAGGCAGACACACAAATAAACAGACAGAGGACATGATAGAGGAGGAAGAGGCAAACAGACAGATAGACGGACAGCTCGCTCGAGGGAGCTCGCAGCTCTTTCCTGCAAGCAGAAACTATATAAATGTAATTTTCACAGACAACAGCAAGTGAAACAGCAGCAACAAGAACAACAACAACAATAGCAATAACACCACCACCAACAACAGCCATAACAACAACAAGAACAACAACAAGAACTGGCTGAGACTTTACGGTCGTCGTCCGTTCGTTTGTTCCTTGTCCTAATTTATAACTCTTCGTGAGTTTTGAGAGAGCATTTGACAAAACGACCAATGTCCATTTTGATAATTACAAATCACGCCTTCATGCGCCTTGCTGCACTGCAGTGTCCCTTCAGCACAGCTCCAACCGTCCGTCGACGATGACGACGTACCTCGTCCAATGGTATGCCTCCTCGATGAATACTCCTTGCATCATCTGACCCCTACTTGCATCATGGCTGCAGAGCCTCATCCATGGCTCGACATAAATACAACGACGCTTCGCAATTCAATAGAAATTGATGATCTCGGTCAACCGGTTATAATAACGATTCCGACGACTGAGGCACGGACTCTTTCCCTCCTCCCTCCTCCTCCCGCGCCATGGATGGAGAGGAGCAACAGCAGCAGCAGCAGCAGCCGCCAGGGCCGGGTCGCGCCCCGGTGGGCCCGGGGGCGACCGACCCCCGGTGTTAATCCAGCGCATCTATTTTCATTGCGTTTTGACAGGCGCAACGACCGAATATGCACAACACTCTCCCAAGTTGGATTAATTATTCAACTATTAAGGGCCCCGTCTCCTACCGTCCGACCGACCGAGCGATCTGGCAGCGAAGTTGGGCTGTATCGATAGAGATACACGTGCTCCATCTTTCTGCTGCATCCAATTCAAACGATTGGTCAGAGTCGAAATGGTCCACATAATTGCTTTGTACAATGTTTACGCGATTGGCACAAATATTGCATAGGCGAACATCGTAAACTTCGTATTAATGCATCTGAAGGCTTTTGGTCCGGAATCCGAGTTCGGAGGAGGACTTGTGCTTTGTCTAACAGTAGCTTAGTGCTCATAAAGTCTCGGATTTCACACTAATTTAAGACAAGGCCGTAGAAAGATGGGTGTTTTGGGTGTTTAACCCTCCCCCCCCGAAATGACAAAATGGCAATGTAGAAGTTCGCTTTTAGTGTGAAACGGTGGATAAATACGCATAGACCACCTCCCGAAATGAAAAAATGGAAACGAAATTTTTGTAGGACATGGAAAACACCCCCGAAACAAAATTCTGACTACGACCTTGATTTAGGACAGTCATAATAATCAACAGCTCGTTGATTTTTAAAGATCTATAGAATCACTGACAGTAACAGAGTCGTAACTCATCGAATACAATTTAGGTTTAAGAGAGAATCAGTAACTTTTACTAACACAAACTAAACAATAGACCCCCTAACACACTTAGTAGAGCTTCGGACATACATGATCAGATTAAATCAATCAATTAATCAAAGTAATTTGTATAGCGCCCCTTCAAGATCTCTACTCAGAGGCGCTCCCAACGCAGAAGATCAGGCTTCTGCGTAATTACGACTGCATCATGGTCATCCGAAGTCAATTACTACGTCTAACTAAGCATTAGACGCGTCCAACCAGCAGCAGTGCGACACATGTCCTATGTTAATGACGGCTTTACTCCTCTATAGATACACACAGATTAATATTCACCGGTTGATGCTGCAGAGTCAACACGAACCGACAATAATTACTCGGCAAATTCCCGCGCTTTATCCGCGCACCGACTATTATCACGATGATGATTACGACGATGACGATAATAATGATAATCAAAGCCCTAACGACTAGGGTTCGTCGCCCGGTTGCGCATTAGACAGAGAGGCCAAATAATGGGCAATTACGGAGGACTTTTGTTGGCGACGGTCGACTGATGCAGCAGCGACAGTCGTCATCATCGGGAAATCTCGTGACGTGGTCGTTCCAGTAAGCGGAGACTCGGAACGGAAGCGGTTCGTCATATCTGCCGCCAAAGGAACAGTCTAATTGACGGCTATGCGATCCGGTCTCCTTACCACCACCACCACCACCGCTGCCACTGCGAGAGCAGCAGCCACAGATAATGACCGTAATTACAGCCGGATCTCTTTATCTTGTTTATACGACGACTGTGGTGGACGACGGTGAGCGACAAATTGGAGGGACAGATGGAGAGACGAAGAGTAAAGCTGTGCAGCAGATGAGAGAAGAAGACCTGCAGCAGCAGCAGCAGCAGCTGGAATGGTGAGCGAGCACTTGCATGGTTGGTCCTCCAAAGACGAATTAAACAGGAGATGTATAAACTGAAATGGCGCTCCGATGATATATGTTACGACTGAATCAGATGTGAGCTACGGTTGAGGGAACGATGTTGTTGAGCTTAATACCTGGAAAGTGATGCTTAATAAGAGACAGTCTGCTTTGCTTAGGCCGCATCTGATCTGCCAATTGATGCTGATGCTTAATGAGACTACAGCTGCTGCATTGCACGGTCCGGTCTTTTCTGATCGGTCTAATCACTCTAATCCTCATTTCCTTCAGCTTCGCGTCAACCATAGTCAACTCATTCGTATACCTTTAACAAAACTAAAGAGATACAAAGGCCATACTGTATGTACAATGTTGTACATATCCTCAGTATCTTGGTAGAGCATAATTACGTAAGCCTATGGTTTATAATAATGCAAAATTCAAATGTAAGCTCTACACGTTTTTTTCTTACTCTCGCACGGCCCCCAGAGGCTTCTATCTCTATGACACGCGGGCGCAACTTGGGCCCGGTGGAAAACAGAGGAGGAGGACGTTTTATAATGTACAATCTTCAGAAGTAGGGGGGAACGACTGGTCGGGAAATGGTAGAAGATTTTTGGGGAAGTGGAAGATCATCAGTTTTTGAGCCCGACTGCTTAGGGGGGAGGGGGTAATAAAAGCCTCTGACGGCCCTGCATATTATTCAACGAATAGATTGCGATTGGCTGGCCGCTTCCTGCTGGGCTGGAATGCATGCAACATAATTTGAGGTTCCCTTAATTGTAAGGCCTACTATGCCACTATGGAACCTTGTCAGCCGGAAAGTTCAATAGGCCTATCTTAAAAAGACCTATCTATGCTGCCATACCTATCCGAAGACCCGCACGCACGCGAAAAGATGCACGGAAGGACCGTCTTAACCAATGCAACACAAAGACTCTTCCTATAATGGACTGGAGATATAACTAGATCTTTTTGCGATAGCAGAGGTGCCGGAAAATGTTGCATCTCTTGTAGGCCTATAGACTATAATGTATGACTACAATTACATTAGGCTAGCACACTCGATCAGTTAGTTAGGCCTATATTTATTATTATTTTTGTGAAGACAATACCAACGATTGTGATGGTGAAGAAAACAATGATAGCCTATGCATTTTGAACCTGTGGGCCAGAACCAGAGATGGGATCCTCATAATTTGTACAGACTCGACCGAAGTATGGGACATTACGGCGCAGTGGGATGGTCGCCGCCTTGCGTCCGAAGAGTCACGGGTTCGATTCAGACCCAACTTGTCACCCAAGCCACACGTATAGACCTTGAGCAAGTCCTTCACTCACAACGGCTCGTGAAACTTCGGCATGTAAACCCCGATACACATCCGGGCTGTAGTCAGGACCGCCTATGATTAGTAGTCGGCTTGAAGGGCGGTATAAAAGTGTGCGAATAAATAACATAAAATAAAAGCCTCGGGTTTTCAAAATTAGCAACGAGGATGTAGCCAAAAATGATCATAGCATAGCATAACAAGGATTTTAAGTGGTTCAGAAACAGTCTGACTGTGTTAAACACTGTAATTTAAACAGGAATGCTTACGTAGCCCAATATTCCTAATTTCACCTTAAAAGCTAACAATTTGTCATCCGAGCGCTCGATCATAGTAAATTTTCAACATCATTTCCTTTATCCAATTTTCTAGTGCTTTTCTCAGCGCCCAGCGCAGTAGGCCTATCATTGCTTTGACCAGAGTTTGAGTTTCAACTTTCAAGCTTTTTTTCTGCGTCTGTAAACCAGCAAATCATTGTTTATGCTTTTCTTGGAATGCGAATGGGGCGAAACTCACTATAGGCCTACACACATCGTAATTGTAAACTCGACACTTCTTAAGCGCTCTGTAAAGCTAAGCGCTGGGCACCAGCTAATTCACGAGCGCTG
>JAQFXW010004012.1:0-11412 GCA_034693945.1 Dendrobaena attemsi
ACGCCTTTTGACTCTTGCCGTTTCATGCTTAACGACGTAACGACTTATCAAGACCTCTGTTCATGAAGTAACGTCAGGCCTATACTCGAGACTCAAAAGCAAGCAAATTTGTGACTGAGTGTTCCATAATTCAGACTAACGACGTTATTATTAGCCTATATGTTGACTCGTTCCGTCAAACATCTTAGTTTGATAACTTGTAATAAAACCTAATGCCACAAGTTGTAACTTTTTGGGACGTTACAATTAAACGATTTCTCACATTCAATAATTTTGAATCTGAATATTTTTTTTATTAAACGACTTCTGCTCTCGCTTTATCAAGCAGGCTATCTCTCGAATTTGGCAGCAAAATCAGATTGACCGAGACTAAGCAACTTTATTTTACAAGCAGAATTAGAGCATAGGCTTCCTCAGTCTTCAGTGATGGGTAATTAAGATTTTTTTTATCTAATTATTAGAGTTCGCATTAGTTCCATTTTCACAATTGGAATTAGAATTAGAAGGCTATTTTTTAGAAGAGCTAATTAATTAGAATTAGAATTACAGTTCATCTAGACTAATTAATTAGAATTAGTTTGTGTCCTCAAAATGCAAACGGGCAGTAAGCCTACAGGGCCATTTTGTAGCTTAGGCCATCATTTAATCACACAAAACTAATATTCAGATTGGCCTAAAGGCAAATACTTAAATTTAAAACTTTTTGTCTAATTTATCGTAAGAGTTAATGCTGTCGATAATATTTTGTATTCGTAAGAAATCCAAATTCAATATTAAGTCAAGGTAAGAAGAATGATGTTAATTATGAAGTTGTAATTAAGAAATTCGAAAGGTAGGCCTAACGATGGACTCCTATAGTCTTAGATTATACGAAACTTCATTTGCTTGACCTCGGCCTCTACCTCGGCGTGCCTCTATTCAAAAGGATAGACCCTCTATTCAATTCACGACTTCTGCGTTAATTTTCTTGAAGATGTCATCCTCGGATCCAAATTCCCTCTACGCTGGTTCCCTAACTTACATACGCGTCCTGAGTATTCGTATTCCAGCGACGTCTAGTCGTTGTCGACAGAGTGCAGCACATTATCGTCGGTCAGCTGGATTTGGCGGGAATTGAGAGGAGTGCGCCATGAATAGCGTCGTTTATTGTCTTTTATAGGAGCAGCGGGAGAGGTGGACTTCAATCGCCTCTCCTCATCATGGTCAGACTCTGCAATGCATGTACAAGGCCCGAGGAGATATTTGTCAGCGACAGCTGCGGCCAGTTGTCCGAGCAGGTAATAGACTGGACATCACTTGATCGAATGCGGTGCTTTGTATAGCGCCTGCATGCGACGTCCTTAACAGCAGATTGCCTTCAGTCCGCCTTCAGTCTAGCGCTTCTCACTAAGTTCACCTCTCCACAGGTTAAGGCATACACACTTGCCTATTACACACACGCATACATGCACACATACACATTGTGACAAACACAGAACATGCACAAGAACACACACATGCGTATATGAACATGTTGTATGTAGCTAACATTGAATGTGTACAATTAGGTCTATACAATCAATAGTAATGACGCCACTATAGGCTAAGAAATTTGTTATTAATATTGCGTTCATACGATTACGACTGTTCACTGCTATGGTGGTAAACATTAATTGCTCTGGCTCACTAGGCCTACCGACAGAATCTCTTGAGTTTAAAACATCGATGCTAACAAATATTGTACTGGAGTCTGGATGCTGCACTGTAAGTGTAGCCTACAATTCTGATGTTTAGGAGCTGTTTCTTACAATAAATTGACAAAATATGCATTCGACCACGGCCTGAATTGCTCAGACTCTTTTGCCTCGTCGCCAAAAGTGTTTGGCCTTCGTAACTGCATTTGTTACGTCATTGTCTTGGTTTTCATGAAAATAGCGTCATATAAATTTTGCCAATCAACCTTATATATTTGGAGATGTCAATTTGGTCTTTCTCCTGCTTGACTTATGTCGGCCGGTGGTGGGGTTGGTGGTGGTCGCTCCCTCCGTTCGGCAGAGAGGGGGCTACTCTTTGTCCCATTTGCCCGAACTGTCACCATGGAAAGCTGTGCCTTCTATGTAGTGGGCTCGGCGACATGGAGTATTTCTATACCGCCTCTTACAGACCACTACTACTCATACGCGGTCCCGACTACAGCCCGAAGGTGTGTCAGAGTTTTTACACGCCAAAGCGCTTGAGCAGTTGTGAGTGAAGGACTTGCAAAATGTCCTTACGCGGCGGTTGGGATTCGAACCTGAAACCCATCGGCTGCAAGGCGGCGACCTTCACCACTACACTACCACGCCCCACAAACTAGACATCAGAAGTTAGACATCAACGGTATGATGTGATACTGCTGCAACTATGCACTTTGCACAAAAGGACCAACGCTTTCAATATTATTACTAATGTCCTCTAGCGATTCAAGGAGGCTAGAATGCCTCGCATACGTTACATGTGGTGACCAACGACCTCCTATTAATAACTAGACAGAGCTTATGATTACGAGAGACTCCTTCGCCTCTATACCAGAGGGCCGTGGCTCAGGTCCGCAGCGCGGCCTATTATGTACCAATATACCCCAAGATTACTCCAAAGGACACACCCAAGACGTGGACATCGGGATATAGAGGGGAAGCCACGCATACAGGTCTTTGGTCTTTAAGCTGCATGGGAGGCGATCCCGGGGGAGGGGTCGAGGGGACAAGTCACTGTTGAGAGTGTAGGAACGCACCATGTATTTGTCCCCACACTCGAAGAAAAGTTTTGGGTTACTTTTTTTATCTATTAAGTGGAAACTTAATAACTGGAAACAGACAGCAGACAAATCAAGATGTTATCACTAATAGCTTAAAACAAGTGATAAGTTTTGTCGGTTAATATTTTGTTTATAATTTTTCGCGATATTGCGAATCTATCTGTAAAATCGTTTATATGCACGATCAAGTTTTCTACGACAAAGACGTCTCCTCGGTTAAGCTTAAAATAGTTCTGCAAATTCTAGATAGTTGACCCCGCCATTAGGCTCAAGAGCAAAATGGGAGGATCTGAAGAAACTAAACAGTGGACCACGTGCAAGCCATGAGGCTACTCTAAGTCTAAGAGGCGCTTCATAAAATGAAGCTTGCCAGCTTATGAATACCGATATATAATTATTGCATCCTTTTCTTGTCGCGCTTGCATTACTTCACAGTCTCACAATTATTAGCTATTAATAGCTCTCTTCATCCTAAACGGAATTCGGGATCTGTGAAAGACGCAATTATTACAACATCAAGTCATTCCATTCCGTCTGTATTATGATTCACAAAGAAACAAATTATTATCTGTTGATCAGGGATTCTGCCTCCATCCGCTATAGGTCTGGTTGTTTATGCATAGTCTACAAATTGTTGACCTCACCAGACAATTAGTGTCGGAGGTGGCAGCGATCAATGCTGACCTCTGGACTCTCATGAGAGTGTCTGAGCACGGCACACAGCGCGATCAATTATAACAAGCATTCATTTGCGACGTATAATTACATGTATTTATAACAATTTGACAGCTTCTGACTATATACACTTCAACATGATCTGTATACGCTAAGCAATTAAAGTTATGACTAGAGAGATCAGCAGTTCAGTGCTTGAAGAGAACGAGACAAAAATTACATAGGCCTAATTACAGCGACATTTACAGATCGGCTCCAGCTTAATGATCAGTAATTACTTTGAGCTCTCTACTTGACCGGCCGAACACATAATTTTCTTGCTTACAATATTATATTTAATAGAGCTGGTTAGCTTCTTAGGCATGTATATTTATAATAATTGTTATGTTACTTTGCTAGGCGCCTACTCAACATGATAACTCAGTATACTCTACACTTGTTTTCAAGGCCTGTTCACGCTGGGCTTTTAGTCGGTGAAAGCTTACGTGTAGTGGGTTTATGGTAGCTTGCAAGGTTCGAATTCAGGGGCAACTCAGTGGGCGTGCAGTTGCTTTTATGCAGTTGCTCAAATTCTGGGTTAACTCATTATAGGGTTGTATGCAATTGCTTCGACAGATATTATTCGGCGATTAACTCAGTAGGCCTACAGCTACTTCTAATGTTCATACTCGGTATGATTTTTGCAACAGTTACTAGACTTATATTTATTTATTTATTTATTTATTTATTCACAGATTTCTATACCGCCCCTTCAAGTCTCCTGCTACTCAGAAGCGATCCTGACTACAGCCCGGAGGTGTGTCGGAGTTTACACGCCGAAGCGCCACGAGCAATTACTATACAGTAAACGATCGTAAGCCCTATATCACGCTTTGGAAATTGTCTACTCACAGCCCAACATGAGTTAAACAAACCAGCCCAACACAAGGCAGTGCTGCCATTGGACACCAGTCGTAGTCAGACAGGTCATGGGCCATCGACTGAGCATGGGCGGCGTCGCCCAGCGTCTTAAAACTTTCCCCCTTTAACCAGCCCAACGCTCAACGCACTGGGAGCGCCTCTGATTAGGTCGTACCTGGAGAGGCACTTCGAAATCTATAAATACAAAATATTGGCGCTACATAAGTAACTATAGACTCGATTAGATATTTACACAGATCTACATAGCGAGCATTTTTAACGTATCGTACGTAGCTAGAGTATAATGACAGAGTTGAGCTGAGAGAAGAGATGAAGTCTCGTCTGCTAGACATATCGCGGACAGAATTGATAGACAAGTCTCTTGGAGTGGTTCGTCTTTCGGATGATTCCCTTCTTGTAATACTGGCGAATGGATCGACTCAGTTTGTCGTAGTTCATCGCAGGTCTGTTCTTCCGATCGCCCCACAGTCTGGCCACGTGAACAGAGTCGACGATCTTGAAGATGCCTATCAAATCAAATCAAATCAAAAGTCAAATATTTACTCTGTAGCCACAACAGACATGCATAATATGCAAACTGACATAGAAATCATTTTGCGTATACCGAAGAGACAAGGGGCCAATGATCCTGCGACCATGCAGGAGTCCGCAAAGCAAGAAAGAACGAGCCAACTTTTAATAGATCATCGGAAAGCGAACTCGCATTGTATACACGTTATTCTCGCCAGTGGTATTAAACACTATCCTTAGTCAACTCCTCTACAGTCTATAATTATATGCAGTGTATATAATTCTATCTCACGACGCAACGTTATAATAAGAACTATGTGATCCGAGTTGCCTTACAAATTACCTTTCCTAATTCCTTAATGCATTGTTCAAGGTAGGGATTGGCAGCGCAAGAGCACCGGAAGTGCAGACGTCAGTGCAGATATGTAAGAGCAGTGAAAGAGTCCGGGCAGTGCTGCTTGAAGAAATGTGAGTGCGTTTCGGCTGCACTTATTATGCGTTGAGTTTCAAATAGAGTTTAACGGTATTCACAATCGTGCATTGACTGCCTATATTTTTATGAGCTTGAAAAAGGTTACGAGGTAATTCAGCTGAGCTGATAAATTACATATACAATTATACACGTTGTATATTCTGGAGACCACATGCAGTGTGTTCAGCCATGGACCCCGGGTACAGAAGTACTTATAACAGGCGTCCATGGTTCAGCGCGACTGCATTGTTGCACGAATACAATTAAAAATGCATGCACAAACGCACGCATGTCGCCCATGCACGTTTCGGTGCTAGTTATAACAGTACATGAATAATGCAGGCTGTATGCAACTCCTGTGAGAAATCATTTAGGCCTATATATATTATATATGCATTGGGCAGAGCGCAGACATCATATCTCAAACAATAATTGATTAGCCTATTCATATTTTTCTAAGTAACCAGCGAGTTCATTCACGAGCCCATTCATATCGACATCCTAACAAAGCAGCAATCTGATTAACAAAAATAAACGCCTCCTACGCTCTTAAGATACGCCGGCGCCCTTCAGACTTTGCTTTGCTGTCGTGGTGCATTACTACTTTTGATAATAGCCATAAAAGGTCGTCTGTCTTATCAACCTACGTTCTCCTTGGTGGTGTTGGCCTGTACCTGGCCTTACTGAAACTTTCTTTACTGTTCGCTTATTGCATAAAGGACACTTTCAGGTCTATGGCCACGGAAGACAGATTTGATGAGAGGAACGCAAGGGTCGAAAAGTTTATCTCAACACAGGTGGGCGGGTGGCTATAATTCTCTCCACGCCCACTTACAGTGTGCGGTTAATATACTCAATAGACACTGTAAGTCTGGTATAAATGCATAATACAGTGGCAATCCGTATGAACAGTTTAGATTACAACCTACTTTCTGAGGTGCCGCTATCGTCACGAATGCTGTTTCGGGAACAACAGTTGTAACCAAGATGCATGGTCATGGACTTAACTGTCCTGTATATTAAAGATATCACTGTGTTCATGCGATGTGGCTTCCGATCATAACTTCACAAATCAATTCTGACAGTATACACTGTATAGGTGGCGCATGGATGCACCTTGACATTAGACAGCTGTAGGTCTACAGTAACTGTCAATCAATCAATCAATCAATCAATCAATCGTTTCATTTGTAACCATGTAACAATGAATGTTAATTACAATTTGCCATATACAGTCACAAAAAGGGGCCCTAAATTGATATAAAAAATCCCGCTATCTAGGGATTGTCAATCGGACCACAGTTATACGGTCGCTATACAAATCAGAAAGGTCTACATTACGTTACATGACAATATGCTTCTGAGGTCACTGTATCATTAGTGTTGCTGCTATAGGCCTACCTTGTTTTCTGTCGATCCATCGAATGCAGTCGACGTAGAGCGACGGTTGACTGAGCAGTTCGTGAAGGAATTGCCACAGATGGTTTCCCTGCTTCGCATGAGGCTGCCACAACTCATCTGGAGATTCACCTGCAAAGAACAAGCGCCGATATTGAATTCATGGGTTAATGGATTAATTAAAGAAATGGCAAATTAGCAAATTAAACTGCCGTTAACAATTTAATAACTTGAAAAGTTAGCGAAACCAATGAACAAAATGATAGTGTCAGGCCTATATTATACTTACGTAATAATATTTGGACAGACTCGACAGAGTCGTTCTTTTGCATGAGTAAATTAATGTGACATTAAAGTTTCCATCCAGATAACCTGTTTCTTAGGTTGCAAAGAATGTAACTAATTTCCTAGTTTCCGACTATTATGCGGCTGAAGCTTTGACACCAACTAATGATGGCATTTTCCAGACGTGTTTTGAGAACTGAGGAGGTTTCCTGAAGGAGCGCTATACAAGTTTTCGATATGAATGAATGAATGATGACATCGATCGTCTAGCCTATTATAAAGAAACGAATAGTAAGAATTTACCTGGACAACTCCGCCATTGTTCGTGGTCTGGCAGTGCCAATCCCAAGCCTGACTAAAGGATGAGGGAGACGCTAACATTTATTGTGACACGTACAGTGCTGTTAAACAGCAAAATGATTATTATAAGAGCGACAACAAAATGATTATTATAAGAGCGACAACAAAATGATTATTATAAGAGCGACAACAAAATGATTATTATAAGAGCGACTTGCCTGGACTTATTTTCTGAGTGGCATCGTAAGACGAGGTACAGTCGCTGTCCAACGAAACTCCGGAGTCTGCGTCGTATGGAAGTCGTGGACTATTGTAGCATCTCCACAGATCTGCCTCCGCATCAGCACCAGCAGCAGCAGCAGCAGCAGAGACGTACTCCGAAAACAGAGGAGGTCCTCTGGCGAACGCCGCCTCGTTCTCGCAAGACGGGGGAGTGTCTGGAGCGGAATCTACGACGAAGGTTGGGATTCTGAGATCGGAGAAAATGTTTCCTTGACTGGCTGACGGTTGACTTGTTGACGCAAGATTATCTGATGGCAGTTGGCCTGAAAAGCCTGGGACTGTTGACGTAATGGTTGACTTTAGTCCGATTGATAATGACGAAAGATGGTGATGATTTGTGACGTTTGAAGATGCCGTCTCGGTTAGAACTCTGTGGTCAGGTGGAATGCGACAAGACATTGGATGATGAAGTGCTACATTAGTTTCGTCTCTGTCGACTTTTGCATCAGACTGCTTCTGCTCAGATTCTGCCGATGCAATCACGTGGACTAGAAAGCAATATAGACGCAATTGAAAATATTGACTTAAAAAGAAAATGTTTTCATAATATAGCAGGCCATGTAAAAGCAGCAACAATCTCAGGTAGTGGTCAATGATGACACAAAGGCACTTTTCTCGAAATAGGGAATGGTCACACAATATACAATGTCAACACAATTTCTAGTGTGATCCGCTATATAGAACTCTTTACCTCCTCTGTGACAAATCTTGTGCTGTCAGATGCTTATCATGAGTGAAAGATCAGAGTCTTAAGGGAAGCATAAAGGAGTGGTAACGGATCATGATACAATTTCTACAACCATAACATAACATAACATGAGCTTTTATTGATCCATCCATAGACCTAAACATAAGCTAGCAATATAAACAAAATCCGACAACCAGTCAAGCTTGTCTTTTTCTGCTTTCTCTAGATGCGTCGAAAAGGATTACCTCACCGGCTGTCATAGTTCATACAGTGTAACATTAGCGGATGACTAAGTATATGCCTTAGGTCTTATGTGACTTTATAAGCGATACAATAGTATTTACATAAGCTTTACGCCTCGATCACGAGGTGATCCACACGACTTACATTGTTCTATTGAGTACCGGTATACCGTTAACAATATTGGGCCGTCAAACGCATGGCAGAGAACAGACAGCAAGCTCAAAGCAACATACAAGTGTGACCATCTTCAGTAGGCCCCCTATGTATACGCGATACACGTTTGTCAGATTAATATATAATCTTGAGACGTCCTGCTATTGTGAAAGTAAAGTATATCTCTATGCCAGCGTACAAAAAACTCTCAGTAGGCCTATTTACGATGATGGAATTTAGCAAGACTTCCTTACCGTTTTTCCAGAGCTCCAGCTCTGCATACATGTACTTTCCGGACGCTCCGAACTGGTCTTGGAAGTCGGAAAAGGAGAACTGGCAGAGCTCGTTTCCGCTGCGGTGTAGATTCTTAAGCAGGTGGCTTCTCTGAGAGTCAGTCACCCGGAACTGCCTCAACGCCCAGTCACACCAAGCACTTGCATCGCTGACCGTCCATGACCACGGATCTGAAAAGGCAAAAAGCAGAGTTCCATGAGAAAGATGCTCCAGTGTTCAACTACCCAAACTTTGATTGCATTCCTTTTCACTTTAACAACTGAAATTCTCAAATTGCTAAGGATAGAATAATTTAAGTGACAGATGTTTATCGTTCGTATTCAACATTATTAATTTATGTTCTAGTCATAAAAGTTCATCATCCAGCTATGCTGGCCCGTACCTCCCATCTCTACATGGCCGTCGACGCAATGCTTAACCCTTGATCTTCTTCGCCAGTCTACAGGCTATTATCAGGGTTATCACAAGAAGTGCATTACGTGGCTTTTAACAGAGACCACGATTCGAGAGGTGTTTGTTTGCCGAAGGATTCGCATGTTTCCTGCGGAGATGTATGCGACCTTCACCTTCAGTCAGTCAGTTGGAATGTTCAAGAGTTTGTTTTAGTGTTGCTGATAAGCTGCTCTCAGTTGCTATTCTCTGGATCCCATCACATAAATTATTAAGATTCACACGACGCACCGGTGTTTCGATTCCATGGCACTGTCACATGTGCGCAGATATACTCCATTCTATGGACCATTACAATGTTGACTTCATGGAGACTATGACAATTTCAATGGAGCCGCAAATTGGTGCAATATAGACCAATTGATATTTGTTAAATTGTTAGCACAAGAAACAGAACTCAGTATGCATGTCAATCTCAATAGAACTCTGGTTGATATGCATGTCTTCTTCAGCTAGTGATATTTTCATCCATCCTTCACAACAAGCACTCCTGCCAACCTCCAACCGCTCCTCTCTCTCCTTACATTCCAACATGCAGGCTGCGCTCTTCGTGTGTATGTGACTCTCTTTGTTTGAGTCTCGACGTAGTAGCACTGTCAAGGACCAACATCGTTCATGCATTCGTTTGTCCTATAGGATAGATTATTGCAATTCTGTAATACTATTTTCTGGCCTTCAGACATTTTAATCTTTTACTGCATGGGCTCAACCCATGCACTGACCCGATGTATTATAAGGTTTATCTCTGCCTAAGAAGGCTCCGGGCTCCAACCATTCCAGTCCAGATTCCTAAAATAGGGTTTCGATATCTTTATGATTTGTTGAGTAAAGTCATCGCATATAGACTGATTAGATCGCACTGGGGAGGCACTCAAGAAGTCCGTAAATACACTACAGTACAATACGTTTTCACGAGACTGTTTCTGCGAATTGATTCGAAGCCCTATATATATATATATATATATATATATATAGCCTACTTTTGTCGATGCCTGGAATGCGATTGATTTCCGTCTCATTGGCCGAGATGACATCGACTGGAAGGTACTGCTGCTGCCTGTTCCACTCGAGCATCGTCTCTTCCACAAACTCCTCCAGTTCCTCCTCATCCGCCTCCATTTCCTCCTCGTATCCCATCTCATCATCGTCGTCGTCGTCGTCATCATCCTCGTCGTCTCCCAGCTTTGCGTACAGTTCGTCTACTGTGAATGAGGATGAGGGAAAGCAGGGAAGTTGTGGGTCAGACGAAGCGTCGAGAAGCTGCTTATTGGGAGCGTCGTCCGAAGCCTCAGGAGGGACCGTGGCATAATCGGACACCATGGCAAAACCGAAGTTCTTCTCCAACCAATCGTCGGTCATCGGGCTTTCAAGCAGGTCCTATATAAGAACAAGCAATAATGTAATTTTAATTGCTATTATGCACCGATATATGTATGTAGCGTTAGGCTATTGCTCATAAAAGTCAAGTTAAGTATTCTTTACTGTAATCATTGTAACGTTAAATACGGCAACAAAACTTACATCGTTAGCACCCCTGCTTTCAGTTAATTAAAAGCCTCCACAGTCGCTACACATACGACAATAATATCTGCGTAAACTCTTTGGCTAAACAATTGAACGATTTTTCAAATTTGAGTCAACTCTCTTGAAATAACGATGAAACATTCTCGTCTACTGTATTTATACATAGCGGTAGGTTTATGCACTCTGCTCACTTATGCTTCATTTCATCGTCAGATAAAAGTAATAACAATGATTACTGATTGAAAATGCTGTACTGTATCATAAGCCTACGCATGTAATGATAGAGAACGGGTTTTACGTGTTCACAAGTGTAAGTATTTAGCCGTAAAGATTCCATTGAATGTTTGTCATAAATATGCGTGCATGTAACACTCCTAACTCATAATGAACTCTATACACCGCATTAGTTAAGGTGATAGTTAAGGCTTTAGTTAAGTTTTT
>JAQFXW010004013.1:0-11412 GCA_034693945.1 Dendrobaena attemsi
CCGTGGGGAGATCACCGGGGGAGATCACCGGGGGGGGGGGAAATCACCTGTTCCCCTCCTTCACATCTCTTTGGCGTGGTGGTGTCTCTCAGGTGATTTACCCTCAGTCCTTCACATGATATTTTCAATTTGTTGTGCCTAGTCTATCAGATCAAATGTTAATTTTGTCATTTTATAACTAGTTTTGTCTCTTGTCAACTAGATTGCTGGAATTGATGAGCATTGATTGATTGAATGGTTGATTGACTGATTGATTGAAGATGATAAGGACACTATTATTATTAGAATTATTAGATAGTTTAAACAGGATCTATGGTATTCTTTGCATATATAACCCTTTGGTTATACATAGTTTTGCAAGCAATACACCCAAGCAAAGTATCGTGCTTCTCGATACACATCTAAATATTCATCTAGAGCAGGGATGGCAAAACTTTTTTAGCTGGCGTGCTAAAAAATTTGTTTTTAAAGAAAGTCGACAATTTCGCGTGCCAGAAGGTCAAGGTCACGATAATGGCAGACAATTCATTCAGTGCCATTCACTAATTCGAGCACCTGTGTACAGTATAGCGCCTCTTCACAAATTCTTAATTAGAAACGCTTCCGACTCCAGCGCGCAAAAGAGTGACTTTAGGGATAGGTCTTGACTGCATCAGAGTGCAGGCACAGCTCTACAGGGAACTCGTTCCGTAAGACTTATATAGGCTAGACTGGGCAGCCCACAGAAAAGGCTCGATTCTGCATGATTGCAGCACAGGCAAATTTGTTCCAAAAGTACCCCGTATCAGAGGTGCGCAAGAAATAGCAATCCTGGATGCCCGTGGAAGGATAAAAACAGAATCCTAATAGTAGATAGTGCAGATTTGCCGAAGCCCAACCGGCATTGTCAGTTGTCACACGAAGGCAGCGATCCCGCGCATTCTTCACTTTGTTGAGTTGGTTGCAGCGTAATACCTCCACCGCACAGCTGGAGACATGATCAAATTTGAAAGTTATTTCAGACCCTGCAGTGATTAATCTAGACCAGCGTCGGGGGTGGCGGAGTTCCCCAGGATTAGCATTCCCCAGGAAAACTGTTTTATAAGAGGTATGGTAAAATAACAGGATTTTCCCCTCCCAACTTTCGTCATTCCCCCCCCCCGAGAAGAGAGGGGGACTAGATTACAGCCTGTTTCAGACCCAGATGTAGCCTATGCATGTGACGGTACATAGCTGATACAGTTGAAAGTAGATTATGAACTTGTGTAGCCTAATAAAACAGCTAGGTATAGTTGCGTAAGGATATATAGTGACTAGTTCTTTAGGCCTATTATAAGTTATGAACTTGTTACGGTTTATGACTCAACAAGAGATATTAGACTTGTAGACTACTCTAATATCTTTGGCTCAACTATAAGGTTATGACTGTTACAGTGAAGCTCTAAAGAAATATCTGAATAAGCGAAATATGAAGTATTAGAAAAAATGAAAAAATAATACACAAAACTACTTCAAGTGGCGTGTCAAGCAAAATCGGGTGGCGTGCTAGGTTGGGCACGCGTGCCATAGGTTCGCCATTCCTGATCTAGATGTTTAATTCCTTGTTTTAAATATTACATTGTATAATTTCCAAATGTGTCAATTTTTTGTACTTTCATCATATGATGTCTTGTAGGAGGCTTGCTGTGTTGGAATGACAGCTGCAATACGACACGAGGATCCAGTAATTACATCCTACCGAGCTCATGCATGGGTCTACATGAAGGGTGTCTCTGTGTTTGGTGTCTTGGCTGAACTTGTGGGTTTGTAGCCATATTTTGTGATACAATTCACACAAATTTGAGTGTTGTGGGCTTTCATAAGTATTTTGACTAAGGTGCCAGCAGTTGTATTCCTAGGTTTACATAAAGGTGTTACCACAATAACAGTATGTAGACTCACCCTGCAGTCTATTGACAAGTATTTATTATGACCTTGACGTTATAAACAGAAGCGCTATTTTTAACCTTTTTGCTTGAGGATCTTGGCATTTTTTTAATGCTTCAACTTGGATTTAAAAAAATTAAAGTGAGGGCAAAATGGATTTCAATTTACGATCACATATTCTGACAAACTCGAGCATTTTCTAAAGAAAATGAAAAGACTAAACTTTCTCCCACATGACACGGATAATTTACAGACACTTGTAGAGAAATCTGAGTGCCGGTTGCTGAGTGCAATCATGCGAGATTCGTCACATGTTCTGTATGATCAGCTCCCTCCTACAGTTCATTTGCCCTACTCTCTACATAAACAGGCCACGACTTCATTCTCCCCAATAAGGATGACTCTAGTTTCATCCCCAGAATCCTCGTTAGATTAAAATACCTTAAGTTAATTTGCTATTTGTTTGCATGTTTCTGTAAAAAATGTGGTCTGTCATTTTTGATGTAATAAATGAATATATATATATATATACTAGTGATATTATATATTATTATATCTTATAATATTTTGTGTTATATTATCTGGTGTATCTACCTTCCCCAGTTGTTGATTACTTCGCTGTCTGTGGCGCATGGCAACTTGGTTGTTCCACTGTGTTCCGGACTGCGATCCAGCACTAAAGTCTTGCTGTGGTCCATCCATCTTTCTGCAATAAGCTGCACAGGAACCTGTGATATGAGGCCCCTTAGCATCTTCATGACCAGCATCTCATCCCTCACCATCCCTGCATACTGTTGTTTTCCATTTACACCAATCTTCCACGGGTTCAGGATCAACCGCCTCGGGGGGGGGGGTTAGCCAGGCGGCTGCAAACCTTGTCAGCAGCTGTTGCCAAAATGGATCATGTTTCGTATTGCAAGTGAGAAGTCTTCCACTGACTTCCCATCACTTTCCTATTTCTGTGGGAGTTGTTCTACGCTGTCTTGTCTCAGGGTGGTTGCCGCTCCATTTGCTCTTTTTCCTATGGGGATTTCATGGTCCGCTTCACCCATAAGGCCTTGATGCAGCAGCCTGCCTTCTCAATAGTAGGTCCAATGTCGTGGAGTGGGTTCCCTAGGCCGATGTATGACTTCCCATGGGTCTTCCTTCACCCTTCTTCGTGCTTTGGAAAATAGTATTCTTCCACTCAACCTGGGCAGGGAATGCCTCTGAGTAGACCTCTTGAGAGGTGCTCATTCAGTCAGCCAACTTTTGCTGAAATACTTTAAATTCCAAATGTTTACCTACTTCTTAAAACCATTGACATCATTTTTTCCACTTCTCAACAAACCATACGTTTGTGTCTTTTTCTGTGTCTGGTTTCACTGTGCTCTTGCTGGAGCCCTCTGTGTCTCGTTAGGTATTAAGTTGGCCGGGTTGTTTATACAACACAGATGAATAATCTGAGAGGAACTTCACAAGTTTGTGTTTTTCTTCATTTATGACAGAACTTTTAAGCTCTCTCTGTTGGTCATCATGACAGAACATGTCTGATATGAAACAAATTCAGGTTCAAGTAATGGAGTAGACTACTCTAATACGTGATGCAATTCGCCAAATATCAGCAGCAGAACGAATGGAAGATGCCTTTGCACGCTCTGCAACTTGTCATGCAAATGAGTTGTCTAATATGTAGAGCCAGTCTATGCACCCTGTGTTACTGAATTCCATTGTTTTAATATTGTGTCGTTGGGAGGATTGACATTGCTGCATGGGAACTGTATGCATGTGTTAATTACTAATGCAGTTTTTATAAGGAGAGCTTTACCATATATGTAATACATACAATGTATAATTATGTTGAGCTGTGTAAATGAAATACCACATAAGAATTGGCGTCTTTGTAGACAGCATAGCTAAAGACTATAATTATTCATTAGACTACTATATTTGCAAAGGACAAAATGTTTGATTACCAGCACACAAGCATAATATTATTAGCAGGCTCATTGGATAACAATACATTCCAATTTCTGTTGCCCTGTGTCTGGTTTTATCAATCTTTAGAATCCTTGTGAAGTTGTCAGTTTGTTTTCAATCTGTGTAACCGAAAGGAAATGCCTTCCAATTGTTGTATTGCTGGGTTATTATATGTAAGGAACTTTATATAGTGGATTTATGTTCCTCAAAAAGTGCTGCGCCTATTGCTATTTAATAGAGCTTAACAATTGTATTTCAAGACAGCTTTCTATTCTATTCTATTCTATTCATAGATTTATAAAGCGCCTCTTTCAGTACAACTTTTCGCCAAGTTCCTATTGCTTTAGCCACAATAACAAACAGCCGGCTGCTTAAAAATTCTTTTTCTGTTATCATGTTCTATTCAGAACTGATTCGCATCATTATTACATAGTAGACCACAAACTGCTCGAATCGACCTGCCAACGTCTGTCTCAAGCCCTCTCGATACTGAGATACTGACTTTAGGCTGTTTGACTGTGTCATTGACTCGTCGTGTCTTCTCTGATTTGGAATGTCGGCACAGATTATACAGAGATGCACGCATGCTTGTACATCGCATCAGAAAAATACTCTCGATATTACTGTAAATATGCTCGGGCCACTAAATTTGATGACCTGCTATTGATCAGCATGAAAATGGTATAAATGACTGCAGGAAACAGGGAGGCCTTTTTCATGGGGCAATATGAAACAGAATTTACTTATTGTTTGCTCTGATCATAGGCTGCTCAAGGAGAGGAAGAAGGTGGATAAACTAGTTATTACAAGCCAGGAAAGAGCCTTCTGGAAAGTACAGAGCACTCTTGTAAGTTCATGCCTTTGTGGTCATTCTTTATTCCAATATGCATTATTTTACTTAGACCTCACAGTTATATTATGTCCTTAGGACCTTGGTTTTTGTTTGAATTTGATTAAGATTGTTAATTTCTGGCAGATTGTGTATAAATCAGTATATTAATGGTAATATCGGTGTGAAGATGAACCCAAATGGTTTTATAGAGCAATTATCCAGTTAGCTTTTCCCTTCCCATTGTCAACTGGATAGATTATTCTTATAGTTTGAGGTTAGATAAAGCCTGAATGAGGCAACCAGGTGAGAATCGTGAGATGAAATTATTTTTTCCCAGCCAAGTCAAATCAACAGCATTGATGGTGAGAAGAGAAATGCCAGACATGAAACTCCAGAGAAAAAGTCGCTCGATTACCTCCAAAAGCAGGTACAGCTATTTTCTCTGCACCTTTTATCGTTCGGTTACTAGCAAATAGTTTGCATATAATTTAAATTTCCTCGCGAGAGATGACAGTTGGATGAAGGATGCTGACATGCTGTTCGTTTAGTCCACAAATGAATCGAGATGCTGCAGAGGCAGGCAGACTGTGCTAACCCAGATGCAGGTCTATAATCCTCAGAACTGTTGATGGTGTTTGGCAGGCATTTGCTGATGATGATATGTAATTGATGAAACTGACGCGTGGAATGTGGACTGTAAGCTTTTGTTGTGACTGCTGCCATTTGAGTGATGCCTTTGATGTGAGCTACATCTGATTGTCATGTCAATGTCATGAGAATGATCGCGGCCATGCACTGCGTGACCCAAGCGATTGCAGCCATGACAGCTGAAGATGGGTTTATGTAGCACTGCGATGTGAGATCAGGCCATACACACACATCGTCTCCAGAAATGAAGATGTACTTTCGTCATTAGCTTCATGTCCACTGAGATTGTGCAATGGGACAATCAATTCTCCTTTTGCTCGGGTTATTAACGCTCTTACAGATCTTCCTTTATTTTGATGATAACGGATTTTCCAGGGATGCATGTCTCTTCTAGTGGTGTTTCTCATTTCCAAAGGTGTCCTTTTATGTGATTTTCAATCATTTTAGACTGTTAGGTCTTCTATTAAGGATGTTGACTTGTCATTATCATCAGCTAGCTATTTTGCCATTTCCATTGTTATCCTTTCCAATTAGATTATGTTCTCCACTTTTGTTATGTCTTCCAAAATGTAATCCTGTCTCAATATATATTACAGTGCATTGTTTTGTTCACTCCTACTATGTTTTCTGTTGTGATTGTTTTGCATTTTCATTATGCTTTTCAATGACTTCATGATTTCCTTTCCATAAAGTTTTTCAAATACATTTTGAGCTTGGATGTTGTCATTAGGAATATCATCTTTCTGTGCATGTGCTGGCAACGTTCTTTCAGTTGCTTGAACATTTCCATTTTCATGAGCATTTAAACTTCTGTCATTTAAATCAAAGTTTAATATTTGTTCTCTCTCTGTTTAAGCACCAACTTTTTTCTTCTAGGTGCAATTTTTACAGTTGTGCCTGAAAATGCCTAGAATGAAGACCTCAAAGGTTTTTGAATGGTGAGCTAAGAACAATCTAAGCATGCAATTCTGCTATTTTTGTGTGTTGGTATAGTTTCTCGTTCTCTTTGTTGACACATTTGGACATGTTACCTTAATTATGACTGAGTATGACGAAGAGTTAAGACCAAAAGTGAAGGGACAATGCCTTTTCAGCACGGCTCTAAGATGTAATACTATGTGGAAAGTCACTGCTTCTTTGCTACTTACGACTATGTATTGCTACTTGGTGACTACTTGTTTGGCCAATGGAAAATGGAACATATATGGCTGTGAGAACTGGAGCTAATGAAGATGAGGAGACACAAATTATCACTTTTGAGATGAAGTGGGGGGGGGACTTGATACAAGAAGACTTGAAGTTTCTCCAATTGAAGAAAGGAGATGCCAGAGACAGAAACAAGTGTAAGAGGAGGATCTGAGTGGTTGATCCCTCCCAAGAGAGAGATTAATTCAAGGATGAAGGAGGAGGAGGATGTCTGCAGATGGTTCTCATATATCATTGATTGCATAGACGAGAAATAGAACTAAGTCTGTTCAGATTGATGAGTCAGTGGTAGTTTTTATGTTTTGGACTTAGGAAAAGTGGAGCTCACCTGTATAAGAGATCTCAAGAGAGATCTGAAATGTGAATGGTAAAGTTGTGGACTGAATTATCATACGATCTATCATCGAGTAAGACGAGGTATGTCGATAGACGGAAGAAAATTGTCCATTTTGCAGCCAATTCTTGGCTTAAGCATTGTTGAAGACAAGTCAAGCTTCTGTTTAACAATGTTGTGTCATAACGAAGCAGTACACACGAAAGGAACCAGAAAATCACCAAGTGTCGCTGAGCACAACAAATAGCAACCTATAGAAGCAGAGGCCAACTTGCCAAGGTGAAGAGCATAAGTAGGATGGAGCTTGAAAGAGGACGCAATGCCAGGCAAAAGAAAAAAATGTGTTGCATTTATTCTTGCTTGGGATTGTCACCATCACGATTATGATAGCTGTTATCAACTTGCCAAATGAGGGATTAAGATCTTGCTGGTAAGTGTTAAGAATCTTTGCCGGAACTTGCATCTGAAGCTGTTGTAGAAGTTACAAGTTGCCATCTGTCTCTTCTCTTCTTTCTGCACTTGGATCAATAGACTGCGCCACACCATTCCGGGATGTTATTCTTGCAGTCAATAATATTGATTGCCACTAGTAGTAATATGCAGAAACCTTTCCCTGCGGAGCAAAAATTCAGTTTGTCTTGATAGTTGTGTTGGCTTTCGATGATGCAGTTTTCTCTGAAAAGGAGGCTATTAAAAAGAATATCACCAAAACTAAAGCCTGCATTTTATTTAAGTATATCTCCAGTTCAACAGACCACTGATATGAATTGATCGAATAATGATAGTATACACTGTACATTGATGGGCTATTGAATTAAAGAATCGAATTCAGATTGAATTATATAAGCTTCTATATAGCACAACTTCACATTCGTTTGGTTGTAAGATAAATGCAATGCTGTTTGCAAATTGAGCTCAACTTCTGAAGTGACTTTCCCAAATCTGTTATATTTTTTTTCTCATAGTGGACTGTACCCCATACAGAAACTTTTACAAACTACTTTTTTTACAGAGCAGAGTAAGAATTTAGAATTTGCTTAAAGATGCAGGCTGTTCACTGAACAATTTAAACCTTACAAGTCAGATGCAGCATGATAATTATACAGGGTGAGTAAAAAAACTGACCCCCTTTATTTTTTGCCAATATTTCCACCAAAAGTAACAATTTTCAAATAAAATTTTACAAGCTGAAATACAATTCATATTTATGTATAGCTGCCAAATTTTACCAAAATATTTCAAATAAAACAAAAGTTATTCAATTATTAGTGACGTCACCCACTGGTTTTGGATGGTTCGAGTAATATTTAACAGTGTTTTGTTATTATTTCGGTCAATAATAAATGGTTTAAAATGAAATTCTACATGCTTGAACGCAATTCATATTTACATACACCAAATTTTATTGAAACATTTCAAACACAACAACAGTAGCAGCACTTTTAATTAGTCCACCTACTGAATTCTGATGATTTAAGAACGTGAAATGCAACAAATTTTCTCAAAAAAGTGCTGCAACTTTTGTTGTGTCTGATATTTTTATATAATTAGGTGGTTACATGTCAAACTGAATTGCTTTTAAGTCTGTGAAATGTCATTTCAAAACATTTACTTTTGGCGAAAATATTAGCAAAAAACTGTTTAATCATACTTTAACTATCAAAATTCAGTGGGTGACATCACTAACAGATGAATAACTTTTGTTCTGTTTGAAATATTTTTGTGAAACTTGGCAGTTACATGTAAATATGAATTGCCTTTCAGCCTATAAAGTGTTATTCAATAGTTCTCACTTTTGATGGAAATATTGGCAAAAAATGTAGGAGGGTCGTTTTTTGACTCACCCTGTACATGTTCTCAGGAAAGCATTGAAAAGTTTGTGTTTTGGTCAGTCAGAGGATTTGATATTCTATTTGTCATTTTCCCCACTTCTGAAGGCCGATTACTCCGCATTTATTTTAAAAGTACAGATTACATATTTCATAAGCCTGGATATCCGAAAACTTGGTGCAACAGCTTTAATAATACCGGCATGTAGAACAATTGTCTTTAAATCACTTTTCAATAGAACAGATAAACCTATTATAAACCTATTATGGTGCATTTATCCGACTTACACAGTTTCAGCTTGCTCTACTATGGAAGTTAGGAAGTTAGAATGACTAAGTTCATCAGCCTTTCAATTCGCTCTTATAAATGGTAAATACTTTTCACAAAGATATCCAGTGCATTTCATGCAGTTGCTTGATTCAGAGAGATAGAATTTCAAGTACATTTAGGTCTAAATGGATTATTGTTGGGTTGGAATGTTGAGAATTTATCATCTATCATGAACTCCTGGAAATTCTTCATTCTGCAGTTGGTTATAATGCGTTTGAAAATTATATTTGACTCTGCTACAAACACTCCTGCACTCGGGTTTAAAATTTCATCAAATTGAAATATTTTAAGAAATATGCACCAATAGGCACTATAGTCAGTGCCTCTGCGGAGCTTACTTCAGGAGATGCTAAAAACATTAGCAACTACATCCATGTCAGCTGCTGGTGACTCTGACTATGTGTTGGTGAAGACTTGCACTGGTGACTTTTCCAGCTCACTGTGCATTGTTTTGCTAACTAATGTATCATACTTGTTAGAAACGGCATCATTTTAACACCATAATTATAAGTGCTTTTAACACCATATAAGTGCTTTTGTGAGATACTTAAAAATGCACTATGTTAATAGCCCAGTACATAAAATGTCATGCATTGCGTATGGACCTTCAGCCAGTCGTTCACTCACAATTGCTCAAGTCGCTTTGGTGTGTTAACCCGACACACTTTTGGGCTGTACAGTAGTCGGGACCGCCTCTGAATCTACTAGACTTGAAAAGGCGGTATAGAAATATATTCAATTCAATTCAAGCAGTTTATTGTTGTCAGTTTCAATAAACATCATCATATGCTTGACAAGAATTTCGAACAACAAATGGAAAGTCCAGAAGGTCCTTGGACCCACTGACTAGGACTACCTATCAAGAGGAAACACTTGAACGTATGAAGACGGTTCACAGTTCACAGTTACCGATTATAATAGTGAGTCGTTAAGATTACTTCTAGACTATAAAGAAAACACAGAACACAAACTCAGTCATTACAGTCATTATTTGATAATTGTACTTAATAACTTTCTGGAACAGGGCAAGAACTGCAGTGAATGTCAGTTTCTGTTTGTGGGAAACCCGGAGAATGGAGGTCGTTGCAATTCCTGCTTCGACCTGTGCAACCAGCACTCGCAGGTCTGCCTCGCCAAGGGATACTTCTCCAGTTCCGCAGAAAACCTCACGAATCTCATCACCAATGAAAACGTACGACAGTCTCCCTTCTGTCTGAGTTTAATAATAATGTATTCGTTTATTGAAATTCATATTGACAAGAACGCAGTATGATTACAGACAGGTTATACGAAACACGGCCCGCATAGCACGACACGCAGGTCGGCTTAACAGCGGGTTCGACTTAACTAATGGCCTAAGTGCTGAATACTCCTGGTACGGCCAATCCAAGAGCGGGGGTGGGAAATCTTATTTTCCAACTGATACGAGACAAACCACACAACAGTAAAGCGGCTAACACCAGCAAACAGAAACTTAAAATAAATTACTGTCCCGAGTGGGATTTGAACCCATGCCCTCTGGATCTGACAGTCTGCTCAGCTCATTGACCAGCTGCTCTCTCCACTAAGCCACGGACCCTCCCCAGAATTGTCTGTCTATGCATCTGCATTCATTCATTCATTACAGAGATTTATATAGCATATGTATAATAGTTTGTCCTTGTGTTTGTCTGTTTAATTCTATGTCTGTGTCTCTGTGTTTGTGTAAATATGTGTGTGTTTGTCTATCTGTTTGTGCTTTGTGTTTGTCCATGAAGTTCTTAGCACTTCCTATCCAGGCTACCTCAGGACTAGATAAAGAGATGGCTCTATTTCCTCTTCGCCTTTAGTGCGGAAAATGAGACCTGATCTGTCAGCAAGCTACTTTTTGGTTGCTCTTTGGTTCATACTTAAATGTAAACAAAATATTTTGACATTCATTTAGAAATATCTGTACAAATTGAAATAGAGGCAGAGTTAAACATGCAGATCATTCATCACTGAAAAATCGACGCGCAACCCCAATACAGTCACCTTTTGCAGGACTTTTTCCATCAATAAAACCACCTGTATTAGCCATTCCGAAACAAGGCCCCCGTAAATTTTTGCACTATGTGCATCGGGGGAAAAATTATTGTAATTCTAACAATAGTACTTGATATGTAATCAGAAGGTGATAATTAAAATCAGAACCAGGTTTCAATCTAACTCATCGATCGCCCCAAATCTAGCAAGTTCACGAGACCCAATTAGGTGTGTCCCGATTAGTGGGATGAATGTCCCTTTGGGGTACTATCATTTATTTATTCCCGCATTTCTATACTGCCCCTTCAAGTCTCCTACTACTCAGAGGCGGTCCCGACTACAGCCCGGAGGTGTGTCGGAGTTT